>JAHIAM010002518.1:0-53744 GCA_021605205.1 Aegilops longissima | reverse complement strand
CTGCCCGAAGATCATTTTCCTCTCCCCAAGATCGACCAAATAGTCGACTCGATCATGGATGAACGGTTGTCTTTCTTAGACGCCTATTCCGGTACCATCAGATCCGGCTCAGATGGACCCGACGAGATCAAAACAGCTTTCATCACTCCATTCGGTGCTTCGCTATGTCACCATGCCATTCGCCTCAAGAATGTTGGAGCCACGCTCATGAGGATGATTCCGGTGTTTGCTCACCAAATTAGTCGGAATGTGGAAGCATACATGGATGATATTGTGGTCAAGTCACGGAAAGGTTCCACCTATTGACCGACCTTGCTGAAACATTTGCCAATCTCAGAGGTATGATATCGCTTAATCCATCAAAGTGCACATTCGAGTTCCCCGCTGAAAGTTACTCGGTTTTCTCGCTTCAACGAGGAATCGACGCCAACCCGTAAAAAGTTGGCACTATACTCAATGAAACGCCTGCGTGTGCACGGCGTCCGAAGCTTATCGGATGCTTGGCCGCTTTAAGTCGATTCATCTCTCACCGTGAAAAGGCATTGCCTCTTTACCGATCGATGAAGAAGTCGAAAGTTCGAGTGGACCTCTAAGTCGATGCAGCGCTTGCGAGCTAAAATCTCGCTTCCACCCAGCCGGTGCTTGCTGCCCTAATCAGCAAAGAGCCTTTGCTGCTTTACATTGCAGCCACAGACAAGTTGTTAGTATAAAGATTTACGGTCGAAATGGAAGAAGAAGGAAAAGCCTTCAAAGTTCAGCTACCAAGATACTATTTTTCTCAAGTATTGACCCCATCAAACAAAGATACCTCATTATCGTAAGCTTGTTTATGGGATTTATAAGACCACGAAGAAGGTTGCTCATTACTTCTCCGACCATTCCATTACAATGCCACAACGACGCCCCATTGTCGAGATTCTGCATAATGTAGATGCAATCGTCAAGTGGCTAAATGGAGAGTGAACTCTTCCCTTGATATCAAGTTTGAGGCAAAGAAAGCCATCAAGTCCCAAGCAATAGCAGATTTCATCGCCGAGTGGATTGAACAGCAATTGACGACTCTAAGTTCACTCGAGCACCGGACCATGTTCTTTCATGGTTCCAAGATGCTGAATGGTTCCGTGTCAGTAGTGTTGGTTTCCCGAGGAGATAAGCTAGATATGTGCTCCAGATTCACTTTGATTCTTCCAACAATGAAGCGTAAGACTAAGCACTGTTGTATGGGTTATGATGGCCATTTCATCTGGCGTCTGTCAGCCTCATGGTTTATGGCGACTCAGATCTAGTGGTTAATCAGGTGATGAAGGAGTGGGATGTCAGAAGTCCAGCCATGACTGGTTATTGCAATGCAGTAAGGAAGCTAGAGAAGAAGTATGAGGGGTTAGAGCTTCATCATATACCCCGACTGAAAAATCAAGCTGCTGATGATTTAGCGAAAATAGGGTCCAAGAGGGAAGCCATTCCCAGTGATGTGTTTTTGGAGCACATCCACACACCATCGATTCAAGAGGATCCTTTCACTGAAGAAGCCCCACAGCCAAAAAGTGCCACTGATCCGACTGAAGTTGAGGTCCCCGCTGTGGTCGACCTGATCATGGAAGTCGTGGTCATCACTCCCAATTGGATAGTGTCGTACATCGTGTATATCCTGAGGAAAGAGCTCCCAGAGAACGAAGAAGAGGCTCGACAGATCGTCCGCCGATCCAAGGCCTTTACTGTGATCAAGGGACAATTGTACAGAGAAAGCGCGACTGGAGTCGGCCAGAAATTCATAACACCGGAAGAAGGTCAGATAATTCTTGATGATATCCACTGGGACCTGTGGTCATGCGCGCCCCTCTGACCATTGTGGCTAAAGCATAACGAGCGGGATTTTACCGCCAAAAGCAAATGAAATGGCAAAGGAAATAGTCGATAAGTGTGAAGGCTATCGCTTCTATTCCAATATGTCACACAAACCCGCCTCAAAGATTGAAGACCATTCCACCCTCCGCCCTTCGCTGTTTGGGGTTGATATGATTGACCATCGAGAATCGGGTAAGCGGTTTCACTCATTTTCTAGTGGCAATGACAAGTTTACGGGCGGATCAAGCTAAACCTATCAAGAACCTCGATGCGCGTAATCGCTATCGCTTTCATCGAGATTGATATTCAGATTTGGAGTTCCGCATAGCATCATCATCGAAATGGGTCAAACTTCGACCGACAAGTTCAAAGCCTTTTGCGCCTCGTGGCACGCGAAGTCGACTATGCTTCAGCTTGCTCAACCCAGTCGAATGGACAAGGTAACGAGCAAACAAGATAATTTCAAAGGACGAAACTCTCGGCCGATGCGCGATCTCAAGCATGCAGCAGAGCGTGGGTCGATTTAACTTCCGCCGGTTCTTTGGGGATTGAGGACCACTCCTAATCACCGACCGAGAACTCCATTCTTTCTGGTCTATGGAGCTGAAGCAGCTCACCGAGTGACCTGCTTCACAATGCACCCCGAGTCGAACTCTACTCAAGATGAAGCGAGCAAGCCCGAAGATGCAAATGACCTCCTTGAAGAGGAGAGAGAGATGGCCCTGATCCGCCGACCATCTATCGCAGGACTTGCGCCGATTCTATGCTAGAAATGTGAAGAGCCGAACCTTTCAAGAAGGAGACTTGGTCCTCCGAGTGCATCAACAGAAACCACACAAGCTCGCTTCCCACTTGGGAAGGTCCTTCATCGTCACCAGATTTCTCCACAACGGAGCATACCATCTTTACAACGCCGATCACCAGATTGATGAGCCTCGAGCTTGAATGCGGAGCTGCTCCGCCTTTTACACTTAAGTACTCACTGGGTGAGATGTAATAAAAGTACCTCGTAGTTTGTTTATCAAAGACAAGAATGTTATAATTTTCCCAAGGATTGTTATTACTTTTCATTTACATGAGAAATTTCCAATGGTGGCTTAGCCGCGAACCTGCTTTCGCCTAAGTTTGTAAAAAAATCCCGCCGAGTGGAGAGCCAGCCTCCCACTGGGGCTTAGCTGCGAATCCGCTTTCACTAATTATCTGAAAATCCTACCGAGTGCCGAGCCAGCCTCCCATTCGGGGCTTAGCTGCAGTCCAAGTACTCGCCTAAGTGTTTAAAATCCCACCGAGTGGTGAGCCAGCCTCCCACTGGGGCTTAGCTGCAGTCCAAGTACTCGCCTAAGTTTGAAAATCCCACCGAGTGAGGAGCCAGCCTCCCACTGGGGCATAGCTGCAGTCCAAGTACTCGCCAAGTATTTAATACAATGTGCACTTTGTAAGGACGACGAGGTACAGGTCGACTGCTGCCTTCCCTTCGTGAGCTACGACACCAAAAATCCTCCCTGAGGCTTAGCTGCAGTCCAAGATTTGCCTAAGTTTGAAAAATCCCACCGAGTGGAGAGCAAACCTCCCACTTGGGGCTTAGCAGCAGTCCAAGACTCGCCTAAGTTTGAAAATCCCACCGAGTGGAGAGCAAACCTCCCACTGGGGCTTAGCAGTCCAAGATCGCCTAAGTTTGAAAATCCCACCGAGTGGAGAGCTAACCTCCCACTTGGGGGCTTAGCTGCAGTCCAAGACTCGCCTAAGTATCTGAAAATCCCACCGAGTGGAGAGCAACCTCCCACCTGAGGCTTAGCTGCAGTCCAAGACTACCTAAGCACGAAATCCATTCCAACCGCAAGGACGACGAGGTGCAGGTCGACGTTACCTTCTCCTTCGAGCTGCGCCACAAGTACAAAGTGCGCTCCATCCCAATCCGCAAGGACGACGAGGTGCAGGTCGACTGCTACCTTCTCCTTCGGAGCTGCGCCACAAGTACAACGTGTGCTCCATCCCAATCCGCAAGGACGACGAGGTGCAGGTCGACTGCTGCCTTCTCCTTTAGAGCTGCGCCACAAGTACAACGTGCGCTCCATCCTGATCCGCAAGGACGACGAGGTGCAGGTCGATTGTTACCTTCTCCTACGGAGCTGCGCCATAAGTACAATCTGAACTCCATCCTTGCCTGCAAGAACAACGAAGTGTAGGTCGACTGGAGTATATTCCGAGTGAAGAACAAAGTTCACTCGAAGGCAAACAAAAGCATATTTCGACAATAAGTAAAGTTCGGATAACATCCTACGGATGCAGTAGTACCCAGCCTCAAGCCTGTTAAAGTTTATCGGTTACAAGATCACCGCATTCCGAGGCAAATTTAAGACTAATCATAGAAGTTTTTACTCCTTAGGTGGAGGATCGAAGGCGCGATTTAACTTGTCCAGTCAATCCACCAGCGATCCGGTGGCAGCACCAATGAAAGTCTCCATGAAAGATCGAAGTCGCCCTTCTTGGTATTGGCAACTTTGATGGACGCCACCTTTCCTCTCGCCCTCCTTGCAAAGAACGCGACCAGGGACAGAGCAACATCGCACCGTGATCCGCACAGACTTTCCCATTCCTCGCACTCGACTTGAACGTTATTCACCGAAATCATTAAAGACTCGAGGTCATTTTGAAGTGTTTCGCCGCCGAGTGTCGAGTCAATCCGCGACACCGAACCTTCAATGAGCGAGGTAGTCCACCACAAAGAGCGACACGAGACTCCAATGAGCACATTCATGGCGGCTTCATACTTCACGGGAGTTAATGGGTCCAGCTTGTCTCCACTGACTAGTCTCTTCCTCAAGTTCGGCATGCATTCGCAAACACAACTTGAGTTCAAGCTAATGGTTCTATGATGAGTCGCTGACAACAAGTCACCGGATAGGAGGAATTACCTTCAAGCATGAGGAATAACTTCTTGGCGAGCCCTCCCAGATAAGCCTCTAGATCATTCCTCTTCCCGCCAGCTCGCCAAATTTTGTCACTCGTGAGCTATCTTATCATTCTTTAGTCGGCTAACATCCTTTTGGCCGCTACGAGAGCAGCTTTCAGATTACGCTTCTTCTTCAAGTTTTTGACCGAGGACAGCTTTTCTTCCGCGAGCTTGGTTTTGTTCAGCCGCTTTCTTGCCTCCTAAGGTCATGATCCTTCTTCTTCAGAGCCTCCTCCATTTTGTCTCGCAAAATGACAAAGGAGATCAGAATTAGGAAGGGATAGAAAGACAAAGACATTCGCAAGTTCTCACCAGCCATACCTTTTGCTTCGCCTCTCGCCTTCAAAGAAGTTCTCCCGAGCAAGCTTCAAGTCAAGGTTGAGCTGGATCTGTTTGTATTCCATTCAGATAGCGAGCCACAAGCTCGCAGGATTTCTCAAGAATCAATCGATGACATCAAAGATAGGTTACTCCGAGTGACTAAGAAAAATCATTATGCTTTCTAAGACTACACCAATCAAAATATTCGACAAGAGTCTCGGGATTACACCCAGTGGGTGCCCTTAGCGCGCCCCCCACCGGTCCCATCGACTCGGTCTCGATCACCGACCAAAGAGACAAAAAAGAGTTCTTCAGACTACGGTCGATCGCCAACAGTCCACCATAGTCTCGGGATTACACCTGGTGCACCTCAGCGTGCCCCCACCGGTTTCAAGATTCCATTCGACATGGTCCCACTGCACCGAGTGAAGAAGTTCCCAAAGAAATACAGTATAAAGACTATGGTCGATCGCCAGCAGTCCACCATAGTCTCGGGACTACACCTGGTGCACTTAGCGTGCCCCCACCAGTCCAAAAATTCAGTCGACACACCCAAGGGTGTACAGACACGAAGATCTTCGTAAAGAAGAGTTTTCGTAGCATATCCTAACAGTAACAAGTGGTGATCAACTAACTGGACGTTGCTCAAGAGCTGAGTCTGGCGCCATAGGCCGCCCGGTTGGCCTCCCGGACCACCTTCACTTGCTCCATCATGATCCTCGCCATGGAGAAGCTTCCTTAGCAGCACCCACTTGGTCCTCCGGGACATGGTGTGTCGCAAAAGGGAGGGCGGATCAGCAATGACGATGAAGGTCGGATACTCATCAGCCGCACAAATGAAGACACGGAAGTCCGAGTGGCGCTACACCCTCATGAACCAAAGCACCTCAGCAATCGATGCAACCCGAAAGCAGCCTTCCCAAGAAGCGCCTTCTTAGTCCTCCTCCGCTTCAACGGCGCCTCGCCATCATCATCAGAGATCAATGACATGAGGAGGGACTACAGAAAGATTCAAAGTTAAAACGGAACCAATCGACCAAAAGTGAAACTACAGCGATCATACTACAGTTAGAGGTAACAGCGCCTTCCATCTCCCGGTCTTCGCTCTCGGCCGAGGTCTCGGAGGTGGCAGCGCCGCAGATTTCAGAATCAGCTTGATCACCAACAAGTCGACCAAAAGTATGTCCATGCTCAACAAGAAAACACAAGTTCTGCTGCATCCGGAAATAGTGGGGATGGTCATCTTCATCTTGGGCAAACCTTCCTCGGCTTTGATGGCGCCGCCGGGTTGCTTCGGCGCTTTTCACGCAAGGCGTCGGAGAGGTCGTCCGAGGACGCTTGCCGACCGCCTCGACAGCGCGATATCCTGCCACACTCGATCGCTGGGTCATGGGTGAGCTTGGACCGCCTTTCCATGCGAGGAGGGTCAACTTCCTCCTCTTCTTCCTCCTCCTCCTCTCGCCGGAGCTGTCATCATCTTCGCCCTCCGACCGCCGATTGCCATTCCTCCCGGCTTTCACCTCCGCTTCCCTTCCTCCTCCTCAACTGGTTCTTGCGCCTGCTGGCATCGAGTACATCTCAAGGGTGACCGAAGACGACAAACAAGACAAAAGTCAATCGATCTATTTGAAGCAAACAAGATGGAGAAAGGAGGATAACAATCAAAGATGCAGAATGGACCTTGTCTACTTCAGAGGACTGGTCGAGTGGAGGATCCTCCGTGCCCCTCAAGGGTTGTCCTTGTTTCCTGTGATGCCCCAAGACATCTTTCCAAAGATGGCATCCTCGATCTCCTTCGGTGGATCCGAGTGGTGTCCTCGTGCCGGAGTACAACCACATCGGATGGTCTCGGCTTGAAGCGGCCGGATGCGCCGACGGCGAAGACCTCCAAGAGATCCATGCCACCACCCCGCCCTGATGAGCTGGACAACCTGCTCGACCAACACCTTCACTCGTGCCTCTCTTCCGGATTACCTTCAGAGAAGACGGCTTTCACTCGGGTCCATGGAAAACGAGGAGTCCAAATGATCGCTCAAGGGCGCTATTGGTCCTGCAGAGAACCAAGTCAACCGCCATCCACGGATCGACTCGTAAGATCATGGCCGGAAAGGAACTTTTTCCTCTCATTTGAACCCCAAGACCCCCACACATCTGAATCACTTGAGTTCTCTCGTCACTCGGATTGGACTTTTTCACCGTCTGGGAGCGACAAGTGAAAATATGCTTGAAAAGACCCCAATGAGGCCGGCAGCCCAAGAAATTCTCACACAAAGACACGAAAGCAGCGAGGTACACGATGGAGTTGGGAGTGAAGTGGTGAAGTTGTGCCCCAAAGAAGTTCAGAGTATAAAGACTACGGTCGACTGCCAGCAGTCCACCATAGTCTCGGGGACTACACCCAGTGGGTGCACTTAGCGTGCCCCCACCAGTCCAAAAATTCAGTCGACACACCTAGTGGGTGTACGTGAGGCGGCAGAAAACCCGCGGTCGACGTGGGTGGCCAAGAGAACACACTCACCCTCCAGTGGTTGTGGCTCCCACTGCTTCCCTGGGAGCCGCGCTGATCCATGGGGGATCCGTCCCTCATTGGCCATGTCGTCGAGGTCCTTCGGCAATCGTCGAGTGGATCCGCCGCCTGATCCAGCCTCGCGGCAAGCCGCCTCGACGAGGATCCGCCTGACCGTCGCTTTCCCTTCGCTTCGCCCGACACCTTCTTCGCCCACTCCAAAGTCGCCGCCTTGTCCTTCACCATTGTCGCTGACGAGACGCGCACAGAGCAGCAACACTGAGGAGGAATCGCACGCGGCGGATGAATCTGGAGAAGGGAGGAGGAAAGGGGAACACACTGTTCAAAAAAACCCCGTCCGAGGCCTTATATGAGGTTGCTTCCGAGTGACTAACTGGTAGGCCCGCGCTCTCGCAAATCCCACAACAGCCGCCTCGCTGATACGTGGGCGTAAAAAGGTGGTGCGGAGATCGTATGCCCCTGCCTTATCCCGTCTGACATCGCGCTTCTCCGCCCGCCGCTTCCCAAAATTAATCTCGCTAAATCATACGCCACAGAGCAAATCGCGATGTAAGATTTCTCCGTTCCGCCACTTGGAGTTCTCCAAGTATGAAAACACACTCGACAAATACAAAGAATGGATCAAGGCGATCAAAAAGAAGTTGAAGCCGCTACCTAAGCTTATTGATCCAGACAAGACGTGCTCATCGCACGAAAAGTGGGTCGGAAGAATTCTCAACTCCTTCCCCACTCAAGCCTCGATCCATTCGGGGCTAATGATGAAGTCATGTACCTAGGGTAGGGTCACGGACCTGTCCAAGGTGCCTTCCCCAAGGACATCTCTTCAAGAAAACACCTTTAGTCGACCTCGAAGGATTCCACTAGACGGACTTAAAGACACTCGACCATCACCTAACCACTCGACCGCCAAGATCTACAAATACCACGCAAACGGGTCGGTCATTAAGGGCTTTATGGTCATCATAGCACTTTATGTGGGACGCACAAGATGTCCCTATCTTAATGCATCTTAATCCTCAAGATAACCGAGGGCGAGGGTCCTGCAAACTCTATATAAGCCACCCTCTCAAAGCAAGGGGTTGGCACCTCAGTAACTCATACGCACATAATACAACCCGCCTCCCGGCTCCGAGACGAGGGCTGTTACTTCTCCGAGAAGGGCCTGAACTGCAGACACATCTTATGATACAACTACTCCATAGCTAGGATCTTGCCTCTCCATACCTACCCCCATTCCCATCACACACTTAGAACCACGACAGTCCCGATCATAGGGCACTTCCTTGCATGCGAAAATGTAGCTGGTGGGTCCCAGCAATGAGGGGCTAATCATTTTTTGCCCGGATGCACTTCCTTTATGTATAAGATGTAGCTGGTGGGTCCCAGCAGTGGGGCGAATCGCTTTTTTTCCTGCACGCACTTCCTTGCGCATAAGATGTAGCCAGGGTCCCAGCCGTGGGGGCGAATCGCTTTTTTTGCCCGGACGCACTTCCTTGCATGGGAAGATGTAGCTGATGGGTCCCAGAGTCGGGGGAAACATTTTGTTCACGAAATATGGTGGCCCGTCCGTGGGTCCCCGCATCCGTGGAGGAATCATTATTTTATGCTGAATAAGGAGGCACTTCCTTGTCATGCCGTGGACCCACCTGTCACCTCTCCATGTACAGTCCACGTCCGATGGAAGTCATTCTGACCACATTGACCACGCCAGACCGAGAGCACCACGGGCGGTGGACGATCATGAGGCCTAGGAAGGGGACGACTCGAGCCGGGAAAACGCAGCAGGGATGCCCACGCCAAGAGGAGTACGAGGGTTCACCGGTTCTGCTGCATGTGTGAGGCTACTGCCGCCAGCAGAATAACAGGGGTGGGTGAGTGGAGGGATGGCCTGGCCAGCGTGGGAGTAGTAGGGGCGTGAGGCGCCCACGGCATCACAGCCGGCCATGGGAGGCAGGAGCACGCGGCACGACTGGCGCTGGTTTGGGCGGCTGGAGCAAGAAGACCAGAGGTTGAAGAAGCACTACGGCTGTTGGATGAACATCATATGGTAATAGGAGCTAGAATCGTTCATATTGACTAAGTTGACAAAGCCCTCCGCCCCCGCCAACTTGGTAGGCCCACAAGTCAGCCTCCCACTATGCCGGGTTCCACCAAGGTGGGGAGTATTCATTTTTTTGTGCGTAATAAGGAGGCACTTCCTTGCGTGTGAAGATAGCTGGTGGGTCCGACATGTCGCCAGGGGCACGCCAAGAAAATACGCAGGGCCCTTCCGTGGGTCCCAGATGTCGTGGAGGAATAATTTTTTATGCTGAATAAGGAGGCACTTCCTTGCCGCGTCAGGACCCGCTTGTCAAGATCTCCACGCACAGTCCACGCCCGATGGAAGCCGCTCTTGACCATGTTCACCACGCCGCGCCGAGAGAACCAGGGGTGGACGACGGCGAGGCCTAGGAAGGAACGACATGAAGGCAGGGAAGACTCGAAGTTGTTTCACGCGGAGGGGAGTACGACCGACGAGGGTTTATCGTTCGCCCGCCTTGCCGAGAATAATAGCAAAAGGGTGAGTAGAGGGATGGCTAGGCTAGCGATGGGAGTACGGGGGGCAAGGAGGTCACAAGCAAAGACAGCCGGCAGCGGGAGGAGGGAGCAGTAGTCCGCCGGTGCTTGTTTGAGCGGCCGGAGCAGGAAGAGCAGAGATTGAAGAAGCACGACGGCCGCTGGATGGACATCGACGGTCACCGGAGCTAGAATCGTTTATATTGACTAAGTTGACAAAGCCCTCTCGCCCCGCCAACTTAGTAGGCCCATTAAGTCAACCTCCCACCATGGTGGGTCCCAGCCAGGGGGGGAGTATTCATTTTTCTCAGGCGTAATAAGGAGGCACTTCCGTGGGTCCGAGCCGACAGCTGGGGACGTTGCTAAATACGGTGGTCTGTCCGATGGGTCCCAGCAGTCAGGGGCAAACGTTTTTTTCGTGAAATACGATGGCCCATCCGGTGGGTCATAGCAGTCAGGGGGGTAACGTTTTTTCCGTGAAATACTGGTGGCTCGTCCGGTGGGTCCCTGCTGTTAGGTGGAGGAATAATTATTTTGCACGTAATAAGGAGGCACTTCCTTGCGGCTGCCGTGGACCCAGCTGTCAACCTCTCCACGTACAGTACTCTTCGGATGGAAGTCGGTCGTTGACCACATTGACCACGCCGCGCCGAGAGCACCAGGGCGGTGGACGACAGCGAGGCCTAGGAAGGGGACAACGCGGAGCCGGGGAAGACGCGGCGGTGGATGCCCACGCGGAGAGGAGTACGAGGGTTCACCGTTCGGGTTATGTGTGAGGCTGTCGCCGCCGCAGAATAACAGGGGAGGGTGAGTGAGGGATGGCCTGCCAGCGGGTTTGAGTAGTATGGGGACGGTGAGGCCTCCCGATGAGGACATCAATACCATTGTTACACACACAGCCCCTCATCGCTACATATATCGACCAATTACTAGAGCTCACAGACGCAATTAAATTATCGTACTTTCGCTTTCTTGGTAATGATTCTAATGTTCATGAGAATATGATGCTGCTTAAATTGGATACATTTGTTTTGCTTACAAATGAAGGCCCTAGCTTGGAGAAGGATGGACATTGAGCAAGAACAAGCATGGAGATAATGCCATGCAAGGAGAACAAGAACGGAGTTACAAGTGATGATTCCAGACTTTGAAGCCACCCTAATGAGTGCATGAGGCCTTGGACGAAATATACAAGATGCCACTTCATAATATTCGGCCCATAGGCTATTCTAGGTGCTCACACACGTTATTATTGGGCCAGGCCCATGTAATTTCGAAATACTTAAGTATAGGCTGTTTTAGAGTCCGATGTGTGGGAACAAGAGTTAGGGTTGATTTCGGACCTCCACCAAGGGCCACGAAATTCTCTTCCTCCATATATACAGCCCTTAGGGCACCGCTTAGACCTTGGGTTTTGTTTAGATTAAAAGTTCGCCATAGCTGCAACTTCGCAGATTTCGCTTGTGTTCAACGACTAGACAAAGGCGCCACAGTAACCCCACCTTGATCAATAAAGCTTATCTTATATTCGCAATATCCAGATTGCAATCTCAGCTTTCTTGCTTGTTCTTCGCTTGCTCGCAGGAAATGACCTCGTGGTCAGTTGATCGTGTCGTGTGGTCAATAACCTCTCGGAGTTGGTTTAGCGATTGCATAAGGCGCGACGCCCTCAAGACGCTCAGAGTCGGATCGCCAAAGTCGACTTCCTCCAAAGAGAAAACCACATCTCATCGAAGACGGGACACCTTTGCCTCTATCAAGTGGTATCGATTTTCAGGTTGCTCGGTGAGATTTTACAGCTTTTCGAGATTAGATCGAGTCTGTTCTTCATACCTAAAGTCCACGAAAAACCCAAAAAAATTAGGGTTAGTTCATCATATCCGAACCAATCTGAGCCTTTGCATAATCTTTTTAGGGTTTTGCTTTGTTGAATTTATGTTGCATCGCCGTGTCAAGTTGCTGGTCTTAGAGTCTAGTCTTTAGAGTTTCGAAGTTCTGGTCATAAGTTGTCACGCCGCCACACCATCATCATCGCTTTGCCATCTACCACCATTGCTTATCCGCCACCGCCTCAATCCGTGATCCATATACCACCACCAATCCGATCCATATACCACCACCGCTACCATATATCACCACCGCTGCCATATACCACCACCATATATCCACCACCAATCCGAAGTTCTTCTCATATTAGGTTTGTTTTCTAGATCCATCTAGTTTCCGATTCGTGTTTCTTGCCGGAGTAGGTTTCGAGAAAAAAAGAGTCTGAAACCACTGCTTTAGGCCCAAAATTTTCCGAAAACGCACTTGTCGAAAAATTTTTCTCGCTAACCTATTTTTAGGTGTTTCTAAGTGTATTGAGACAATCACGTTATAGAAAGTTTTTTGACCCGCTTCAGCTTTTTGGGTCCGGCAATAAAAAAATTTTTTTTGGTCGAAAAATTTCATGCCCATCCCGTCGGGCTTGACCCGAAGAGTTTTGAGACACTCGCCATTATAGAGATTTTTCGCAAAAAAAAGAGCAGCGCAAAAAAAGGAGCGAAAAAAAAATTTCCAGAGTGTGCTTTTCCGTTGTTTCGCAGCAGCACGTGATTTTGTTAGTGTTCTAGGCTCGCCTCTAGCACGGTTCAGCCTAGGACCAAAGACAAGACTGTCAAGTGAGCGCTTATTCAACTTTGCATCTCTGAATTGATTATTGCTGACCCTTTTTGCTACCATATTATAAGCCTTCCCAGCTCCACATACATCTACATCATGCGCTTGACTCTCCCCGTAATCGCCTATCCAAGCTTTGAGAGTTTTGACTACATCGTTGCCGATCACCACCGTCACCGGGTAAGAACTGTAAGAATTTGAGATTTGCTTGACGGATTTGTGATCGTCCACCACACCACCAAAGACCACTTCCTAGTAGTCCGTCAATCATATTCTTGTGTGTTTCTATTGCTGCTAACCATGGCAGGATCACAAGTCGATTTAGACCGACCGGGAGAACATGACAACCAAAGCGCTACATGATAAGTTTCAACAAATGATGAGTGGGCAGGTGGACGACGTATAAATAGATTTGAAGAGGCCATGGAGAAGATAGATGGCATTGAGAAGGCGTCAAACAAAGCTCGATAACAGGTTTAATGAATTGCTCGCTCCTACCACCACCACCACCGGCTGCACCTAACGCACCTCTACTACAACAACAAGGACTACCTCCACATCGTGAAACAGCCTCCGCCGAGCTTCCCGTGTCCCTCTTCACCTCGCCAAGCTGCCGGTGCTGCTGTTGATACTTCAGGCTCCCGCTGCATGGGGCAGGGAGGATGATTATGTGAGAGCTACGAGGATGAGGTTGATCAACATCGTAACTACGTGCAACCACCAGCACCACAACCACCAGTGTCGCCCACATGCAAACAATGGCAATGTTCGGCTCCCTTCAGTACGAGATCATGACCATCTCCCTAAACTGAAACTGAATATTCCACCATTTGAGGGTAGATATGTTCCTGATATATATCTTACTTGGGAGTTAGAAACTGAACAACGATTTACATGTTTACAATATCCCGAGGAGAGACGTGTTCCTCGCTGCTTGTTTGTGCTTTCACTAGCTTTGCATGTGTTTGGTGGTCTCAACATTGTAGATTATATCCTGCTCCAGCTACTTGGGCTGCTTTGAAAACTGCTATGCGTATCAAGGTTCCACCATATTATCAGCGTGAATTACTTCAAAAATTGCAGCGCCTAACACAAGGAAAAATTCGTAGAAGAATATTATCGAATTACAAACTGGCTTGATTAGATGTGGTATTGTTGAGGAGAATGAAGCTATGTTTGCACGCTTTCCGGTGGATTAAATAGAGAGATTCAGACCATTCTAGACTACAAGGATTATAATAATATCACCGATTATTCCATCTTGCTTGTAAAGCTGAACGTGAAGTGCAGGATCGACAGCCTTGGCGCAGACTAACTTTTCTCGCAGTCGACCTTCATCATGGACACCACGGCATCATCTACTTCCACACGCTCTACTACACCGCACCTCCGCCGGCTGCCACCTCCAACCGTGATACAAGAAAGCAGGCACATCCACCACTATCTACCAAGAGTACACCGCAGGCTTCACACAGAGCTCTTCTTCTTCCATGGCGCCAACAGGCACACAAGTGATATTATTTGTCGTCGTTGTAAGGGAAGAGGACATTTTATGTAGAGAATGCCAATCTTAGCGCAGTGATGATTGCTACCGAGGATGGTGGGTATGAGTCTGCTAGTGACTATGATGAAGAGACTTTGGCTCTTATTACACATGAAGAACACGGTGGAGATGATTCTGATTTTGAGACGCAATACATGGCTGTCAAGATGCCGACAGTATGAATGTTTAGTTGCTCAACGTGTTTTGAGTGTGCAGGTTACACAAGCTGAGCAAAATCAGAGGCATAACTTGTTCCATACAAAGGAGTTGTGAAGGAACGCTCTATTCAAGGCCATCATAGATGGAGGGAGCTGCAACAACTTGGCTAGCATGGATATGGTGGAGAAGCTTTCTCACCACAAGACCACATCCACATCCTTACTACATCCAATGGTTCAACAACAGCGCAAGGTTAAGGTAACACGTGATCGTTCGTGTGCATTTTAGTATCTCTACATATGCTGATTATGTTGATTGTGATGTGGTACCTATGCAAGCATGTTCCTTATTACTTGGTAGACCATGGCAATTTGATAAAAATTTGTACACCATGGTAGAAACAATCAGATACTCTTGTTCACAAGGATAAAAATATTACTTTGCTTCCTATGACTCCTGATTCCATTTTGAAAGATGATATTAATAGAGCTAATAAAGCAAAACAGAGAAAATAAGAGTGAAAATCAGATTGTGGCAAAAGAATTTGAGCAACAAATGAAGCCTAATAATAAACCATCTAATGTTGCTTCTGAAATTAAATGAAAAGTGCATGTTTATTTGCCACCAAATCTGATATTGATGAGCTAGATTCTAGCAAATCTGTTTGCTATGCTTTTGTGTGCAAAGAGGCATTATTTTCATTCGAGGACGTGCCTTCCTCTTTGCCCCCTGTTGTCACTAACATTTTGCAGAGTTCACCGACGCCTTCCCACAAGACGTACACCGGATTACCACCTATTCGAGGGATTGAGCATCAAATTGACTTAATTCCCGTGCATCGCTACCCAACCGTGCACCATACCGCACTCAATCCAGAGGAGACGAAGGAGATTATGCGCAAGTATGGAGCTGCTCGACAAAGGTTATATACGCCAATCTCTTAGTCCTTGTGCTGTTCCTATTATACTAGTGCCTAAAAAGGATGGTACGTCATGTATGTGTGTTGATTGTAGAGGCATTAATAATATTACTATTCGTTATCGCCATCCTATTCCTAGGCTAGATGATATGCTTGATGAATTAAGTGGCTCTACAATATTCTCCAAAGTTGATTTATGAGTGGATACCATCAAATTCGTATGAAATTGGGAGATGAATGGAAAACAGCATTTAAAACTAAGTTTGGATTATATGAGTGGTTAGTCATGCCTTTGGGTTAACTAATGCACCTTGTACTTTCATGAGATTAATGAACGAAGTTTTACGTGCTTTCATTGGACGATTTGTGGTAGTTTACTTTGATGATATACTGATTTATAGCAAATCTTTGGAAGAACATTTGGAACATTTACGTGTTGTTTTTAATGCTCTACGTGATGCACGCTTGTTTGGTAACCTTGGGAAGTGCACCTTTGCACCGACCGAGTATCTTTTCTTGGCTATGTTGTTACTCCACAGGAATTGAAGTTGATAAAGCCAAGATTGAAGCTATTGAGAGTTGGCCGCAGCCCAAAACGGTCACACAAGTGAGGAGTTTTCTTGGACTCGCTGGTTTCTATAGGCGCTTTGTGAGAGACTTTAGCACCATTGCTGCACCTCTCAATGAGCTTACAAAGAAGGACGTGCCTTTTTTTGGGGTACCGCATGTGAAGAAGCCTTCACGGTATTGAAAGATAAGTTGACACATGCCCTTTACTCCAACTTCCTGACTTTAATAAGACTTTTGAGCTTGAATGTGATGCTAGTGGAAT
The DNA here is from genome assembly GCA_021605205.1 of Aegilops longissima. Lineage (NCBI taxonomy): Eukaryota > Viridiplantae > Streptophyta > Magnoliopsida > Poales > Poaceae > Aegilops > Aegilops longissima. The sequence goes on along the minus strand of JAHIAM010002518.1, from coordinate 37,431 downwards.
TGGATTAGAGGTGTGTTATTACAAGATGGCAAACCTGTTGCATACTTTTCTCAAAAATTGAGGGCCTAGTCTGAACTATTCTACTTATGACAAAGAATTATATGCTCTTGTTCGACTTTAGAGACATGGCAACATTATTTATGGCCCAAAGAATTTGTTATACATTCTGATCATGAATCTTTGAAACATATTAAAAGTCAAGCTAAACTGAATCGTAGACATGCTAAATGGGTTGAATTCATTGAGACTTTCCTTATGTCATTAAACACAAGAAGGGTAAAGAAAATGTTATTGTCGATGCTTTGTCTCGTCGCTATACTATGCTTTCACAACTTGACTTCAAAATATTTGGTTTGGAGACCATCAAAGATCAATATGTGCATGATGCTGATTTTAAAGATGTAATGTTGAATTGTAAAGAAGGAAGAACATGGAACAAGTTCACATTAATGATGGTTTTGTGTTCCGTGCTAACAAGCTATGCATTCCTGCTAGCTCGTTCTGCCTTTTGTTGTTGCAGGAGGCGATGGAGGAGGATTAATGGGACACTTTGGCCAAGAAGACGGAGGATATACTTGCTACACATTTCTTTTGGCCAAAGATGAGACGGATGTTGAGCGCTTTTGTTGCTCGCTGCACTACATGTCAAAAAGCTAAGTCACGACTCAATCCTCATGGTTTATATATGCCTTTGCCTCGTGCTTCTAGTGTTCCTTGGGAGGATATATCTATGGACTTTGTTTTAGGTTTACCTCTAACAAAGAAGGGAGGGATAGCATATTTGTTGTCGTGATAGATTCTCAAAATGGCACACTTTATACCATGTCATAAAAGCGATGATGCTGTTAATGTTGCTGATTTGTTCTTTCGTGAAATTATTCGCTTGCATGGTGTGCCAAATACTATTGTTTCAGATCGTGATACTAAATTTCTTAGCCACTTTTGGAGATGTTTATGGGCTGTTGGGGACTAAACTGCTTTTTAGTACTACTTGTCACCCCCAAACCGATGGATAAACTGAAGTAGTCAATAGAACATTGTCTACTATGCTTAGGGCTGTTTTGAAGAATAATAAGAAAATGTGGGAAGAATGCTTGCCTCATATTGAATTTGCTTATAATCGCTTATTGCATTCTACTACTAAGATGTGCCCTTTGAAATTGTGTATGGCTTCCTACCTCGTGCACCTATTGATTTGTTGCCTCTTCCATCTTCGGAGAAGGTTAATTTTGATGCTAAAGAACGTGCTGAATTGATTCTAAAAGTGCATGAGATAACTAAGGAAAACATTGAGCGATGAATGCTAAATATAAACTTGCTGGAGATAAGGGTAGAAAACATGTTGTCTTTGCACCGGAGATCTTGTTTGGTTACATTTGCGTAAGGATAGGTTTCTAATTTGCGCAAATCAAAGCTAATGCCACGCGTCGATGGTCCATTTAAGGTGTTAGAGAAAATAAATGATAATGCATATAAACTTGAGCTGCCTCGCAGATTTTGGGGTTAGTCCCACTTTTAACATTGCAGATTTGAAGCCTTATTTGGGTGAGGAATATGAGCTCCGTCGAGGACGACTTCATTTCAAGAAGGGAGGATGATGAGGACATCAATACCATTGTTACACCCACAGCCCCTACTGCTACATATATCGGACCAATTACTAGAGCTCACAAGACGCCAATTAAATTATCGTACTTACGCTTTCTTGGTAATGATTCTAATGTTCATGAGAATATGATGCTGCTTAAATTGGATACATTTGTTTTGCTTACAAATGAAGGCCCTAGCTTGGAGAAGGATGGACATTGAGCAAGAACAAGCATGGAGATAATGCCATGCTAAGGAGAACAAGAACGGAGTTACAAGTGATGATTCCAGGACTTTGAAGCCACCCTAATGAGTGCATGAGGCCTTGGACGAAATATACAAGATGCCACTTCATAATATTCGTCCATAGGCTATTCTAGGTGCTGCACACCTTATTATTGGGCCAGGCCCATGTAATTTCGAAATACTTAAGTATAGGCTGTTTTAGAGTCCATATGTGGGGAACAAGAGTTAGGTTGATTTCGACCCTCCACCAAGGGCCACGAAATTCTCTTCCTCCATATATACAGCCCTTAGGGCACCGCTTAGACCTTGGGTTTTGTTTAGATTAAAAGTTCGCCATAGCTGCAACTTCACAGATTTCTTTGTGTTCAACGACTGCATAAAGGCGCCACGTAACCCCACCTTGATCAATAAAGCTTTCATCTTATATTCGCAATATCCAGATTGCAATCTCAGCTTTTGCTTGTTCTTCGCTTGCTCGCAGGAAATGCACTCGTGGTCGTTGATCGTGTTCGTGTGGTCAATAACCTCTCGGAGTTGGTTTAGCGACATAAGGCGCGACGCCCTCAAGACGCTCGTAGTCGGATCGCCAAAGTCGACTTCCTCCAAAGCGAAAACCACATCTCATCGAAGACGGGACACCTTTGTTTCTATCACCTCCGCTGCAGCATAGTCGACCACGGAGGCAGGAGCATGGGCACAACCGCCGCTGCTTTGGGCGGGGCAAGAAGACCAGAGGTTGAAGAAGCACTACGGCCGTTGGATGGACATTGTTGACCACGCCGCCGAGAGCACCAGGCGGTGGACGACGGCAGGCTCACGAAGGGAACGACATGGAGCCGGGCGAAGACACGGCAGTGGCTGCCCACACGGTGGAGAGTACGAGGTTGACTAATTCTGCCGCCGCTGGAAAATAACAGGAGGTGGGTGAGTAGAGGGATAGACAGGCCAGGATGCGAGTATGATGGGCTCAGGAGGCCTGCCTGGCAGAAGACCGCCGCCGCCAGGAGGCGGAGCAAAGGTTCCGACGGTGCTGGTTTGGGCAGTGGGCAGGAAGATCATAGATCAAGAAGACGATTGCCGTTAGATTGACATCTAACGGTCTCGACATCGTAGAGTCGATTTTGTCTAAGTTTTTTTAAGAAACCCCGTAGGCCCACAAGTCAGCCTCCAAATCTATGGCGCATAAACATAAAGCCCATTTGCTATTTTTTATAATTTGCAGCCCATTTGCTATTATTTATAATTTGCAGCCCATTTGCTAATTCTTAAGTAATTTATTACAGCCCATTTTCTGCCCAGGACCACGGTCAAAAAGTTCAACCTTATTTTGCATATTTTGGTGGAGTCCAAACTGTTGTAATCCCAAATGATAAACATTTTAAGAACTTATTGATTTGCCAAAAAATCGCTTTTGTTTTTGTAGGCAACAAGACGGGACAATTGAGTTGGTTTAAGGAAAACCAGTGGTAAAAAATCAGCGCTGGGTGGAAAAAACAACAAAAATAAGGATGTAAATATGAAAAGGAATTTTATGTGTTTTCAATATAATGATGCGTATATGAACTAGTAAAACTATAGGTAGAGATTAGAAAACGGATGTAGGACATGCTTCAAGAGGAAAATAGAACTGGGTTGTGTGTTTGATTCAATAAAAACTGCTCATGGATGTTGTAAGACAAAATATAACTAACGCCGGCAGGCCGAGGCCATTAGATACCGCTGGATCTTTGTGCCCCGTTGTCGCCATCGGGCTGGGCCTCGTTAAAACAAAACCAACCCTGGGCAGTCTACAGCCCAGTTGAAACTTGCTCGACCTGAAAAAACAATATACGTGCTCAATAAATGAGAGAATTCTGCAAGCACAGCATCGATAACTGGATGCAGCACGGATATTATTTTTTATCGTGATAATAAGTGCATGCACTTGTTTCAAAAAACTGCAGAACTGAATTAACGGCGGGTGCTTATGCTACCCATCAAATAAAAATCAGGTGCCTGAGAATTCGCTTCAAACAAATGATTCAGCTTTATATCCACGCCGACCCTCAGATGATGGTTGGAAGCAAATGCAAGTTCATACCAAAAGATCGTTAACAACAATACCAACTTGCGGACGACAACGTAGTACAACTACCAATACAAAACTAACTTATAATCTTTTTACCCTGCCCTAGTGTTCGCTCTGTAGAAAATCTTGCAGAGGACCAGCTCCCACTCCTTCTCTTGCTCCAGACCCCGAGGTGGTACTGTGCATCACCCAGTTGGTCCTCTCGCTGGTCGGTTCTTGTTGGTGTGCAGCACTGTAACCTTTTTGCTGCCCGCCTCATGAGCCGTTGACCATCACCCGCAAGGTATTGCCGGTCTTGTGCCACATCGCAGGCATGCTACACTCCGATCGTATCTTGCGATGCGCCCACGTGCTCCTTTTGAACGCCTCGGAATTGCGCTGAAGAAATGCTTCCTTAGGCCACTCAAGCAGATACCTGCAGATTGTGGAATACATGTTTTAGTGTACCTAGTTGGAATTTTCATAACATCTTTGGCATGTTGCAGCCACTTGTTTCACTTTTTATTAACTGTCAAATTGTAATTGCTTCACCAGGTCTGCGCTTAAAAAGAAAAAATAGAGCTATAAAGAAAGGAATATGTTTGTGCAAGTAGATGGCTGATCGGTGTCTTACCCGGAAGTTTCTCAGGTTGGGTGTAGTTGTAACGCCTGGATTCGATGCGCCAGTGTCCGCCAGCTTATTTGCTGTCCTTGCTATGTCATTTGCTTGCGTGTTGCACTTTGCCAGGTCATCATCTTCATTTCATATCATGTCATCATGTGCATCGATTTGCATACGTGTTCGCCTCCCATGCATCCGAGCATTTTCCCCTTGTCCGCTTTTGCAATCCGCACTCCTATGTCTCTCGGCGCCTTTTTGCCTCTTTTCGTGTGGGTATTAAATGTTCTCGAATGGACCGAGGTTTGTCAAGCGGCCTTGGTATAGCACCGGTAGACCGCCTGTCAAGTTTCGTGCCATTTGGAGGTCGTTTGGTACTCCAACGGTTAAGCGGGTAACCGTGAAAGCCCTCTTTGAGTTGCAGCCCAACACCCCTTCCAAAGTGGCCCAAAACCCAGCAAACTCCCTCCATGCTCCCGGTCGCTCGATCACGATCAGGTGGCTGAAAACCGCACCTCATTTGACTCTCCTAGCTCCCTACCTATAAATATGTGTCTCGCCCAAATTTTCATGATGAATTCCCCTAACCCTAAAATCTCCTCGCCGGACATGTCCGCGTCCGCGCTCACGGACGCCCCGCGCCACCGCTTCGAGCTGGCAGATCAAGGCCACGTGGCTCTGGGCCACTCGGCACCGCCGGCTGCTGGAGCCCACGGTTGCCCGCCCGGGTCATGACTGGCTCAAGGCTACCCGCCTTCGAGCCTCCCGCCGCCTCGCTCCCGCCGCCTCCGCTGCCTCGGCCGCTTGCCGTCACCAAGACTCCGCCGCTTGCCGCTTTGGTTTCTCCGCGACCCCGACCACGCCGCCACGGCCGCTTTTCATCCCACCGCCGCTGCTGCTGGCGCTGGTCCATGCGCCGCCATGCCCTCGATGGCGCCACTGCCAGTTCTCGGTTGCTGCCGCTGGCCGCCTTGCCAGCCTTTGTTTGGCCTCGTCGCCTGCGCTCGCCACACTGGCCGCCTGGCCTCCCCGCCTGCCTCCCGATCCGCCTCCGCCTCCCTCGCCATCTCCGACGAGCTTCCATGAGATCCGCCGCCCAAAACTGCAGACCTGTGGTTGACTTCTCCTCCCCGTTATTTCCCTAAGTCCTTTATTCTGTGACATTTTGTTGCATTTTCATCATGCCATAACTCTCTGCATATTGCTCCGCTTCGTATGCGTAATATATCAAATTGTTCGCCTCAAGAGTACATCATTTCATATCATTGCATCATTTTCATTTGAGCTCATCTTGATGCCCGAAATGCTGTTGGAAGAGGGCTACGTGATATTAGTTTCAGATTCTTATCAGAACATGCACTTTTGTCATTTTTGCCATGATTGATGTGTGCACCCTATGAACTTGAGTCCTACATGTGTTTTGTAATATGCCATGCCATCTTTACAGGGGTGTATGCCATGTATTTTTGTGATCTATGTGGTGACTAGCACAAGCATGCAAACTAGGCTTCATGATGTTGCTGATTTCAGCCCTGCTTTGTCGATATTTTGATGCCATGTTAACTTGATGCTACCGAGAGATCCATGCTTATTTTGAGATACTTCAGTAAGGATGTTTTGATCATATGGTTATTCTCTATCCATCCATGCCCTTGTTTGCAATTATGGAGTGCCATAGCTTGAGTCAATCGAGCTCTACTTTTGCTATAAAATGTTCTTGGCAGATTGTTTACATGTTATTCAATTTTGCCAAGGTTGTTGTAGTTGATCCAAGCATGCTATGATGTTGTTCTTGCCATGTATAGCTTCTATGCCATGTCTTCTTACTGTTAGTTTCTTGCCATGCCATGTATTGCTCTGTGGTGAGTGGTTCAAGCTCACCAACATGCCTACTTATTGTTGTTCCTCCCATGTATGAATCTGTAATATAACTTGCTATGTTTACATGGGTGCCATCATATTTTCTGATCCTTTTGGCTTATGGTCACTAAAGGACTTTTGTTCTATGCAATTAGTAGATTCATGCCATGCCTTTGTTTGCCATGATAAGTTCCTGTAACATGTTGTTTGATAGCTCTAAACATTGCAACTGATGTTATTTCTGCCAATGTCCTAAACTGTTATTATTTGCAATCTTGCCATGTGTTTTGAGCATGTTCTAGTGATTTCTGGAGATAGCTCAGTGTGCATGTTTTGTAATGCTTTACCTGTACATCATGCCCATGCCTTTTGTTATTATGTTGAGGTCCTGTAGCATGTTGTTTTGATGCTTGCAATATGTCTAGTTGCTGTTTTGGATGATTGTTGTCATGACTTGTATTGTGTGTATGTGTTGAACCGCTGTTCGCTTTTGAGTGTGCTCTATATGAAACTTGCTTGATTTTGCATGTAGTTTCATATTATCATGTTGCATCCTTGTTTTGAGGTGTTTGCTTGATGTTTGTATGCATTTTGCATCAATGCCATGTTTAACTTGTTTTGCTCATATCTTCTAGACCGTAGTCTCAATTTAATGAACTTTATATGTAACTTGACTAGAATTTCGTGTAGATCATCTAGGTGCATCTTAACTTGCTGTTTAACAACTTGAACATAAGGTTTATTCAGATCTGGACCAATTTCGAAATTTGCATATGAGGACTTACCGAATTGTTCTATGTTGCTTCCGCCTCATTTAAACTTGCTTTGATGTGTTGCTCTTGTTTGCATCATCTCTTGCCATGAGTAGCCTCATCTAGCCTTGTCATGCATCATGCTTGTTGTGCATCATGTCTTGTTCATGTGTGGTGTGTTTACTATGTTGTGTGCTTCTTCTTGTTAGTTCCTGCTTGCTATGCATCGTGAGGATTCGCTCGCTCACGCTTGGTTCGCTTCGTCCGCTTCATCTTCTTCATGGACTCGCTTCTTCTTCCTAGCGGGATTTCAGGCAAGATGACCGCTACCCTGGATCTCACTACTATCATTGCTATGCTAGTTGCTTCGTTTCTATCGCTATGTTGCGCTACCTATTACCTGCTTATCAAGCCATCCCAAATTGCCATGAACCTCTAACCTTTGACACCCTTCCTAGCAAACCGTTGTTTGGCTATGTTACCGCTTTGCTCAGCCCCTCTTATAGCGTTGTTAGTTGCAGGTGAAGATGAAGTTTGTTCCTTGTTGAACATGGAGATGTTGTTCCTTGTTGGAACATGTTTACTTGTTGGGATATCACAATATATCTTATATTATTAATGCATCTATATACTTGGTAAAGGGTGGAAGGCTCGCCTTATGCCTGGTGTTTTGTTCCACTCTTGCCGCCCTAGTTTCCTTCATATCGGTATTATGTTCCCGGATTTTGCGCCCCTAACGCGGTCGGGTGATTTATGGGACCCCTTGACAGTTCGCTTTGAATAAGACTCTCCAAAGAAGGCCCAACATTGGTTTTACCATTTGCCTCACCACCACCTACATTTCCCTTGGGAGTAATTAACCCAAGGGTCATCTTTATTTTAGCCCCCCGGCCGTTGTTTGTTCGAGTGTTGGTCCAAACGGCAGATCATGGGCCACCATGGGCAACTCGAGGTTTGGTTTTACTCAGAGGTTGACCTATCCGTGTGCCTCGAGAACGAGATACGTGCAGCTCCTATCGGGATTTGTCGGCACATCGGGCGGCTTTGCTGGTCTTGTTTTATTGCTATCGAATGTCTTGTAGCCGGATTCCAGACTGATCGGTCTTCCCGGGAGAAGGAATATCCTTCATTGATCGCGAGAGCTTATCATGGGCTTGTTGGGACACCCCGCAGGTATAAACTTTCGAGAGCCGTGTCTGCGTTATGTGGCAAATGGGAATTTGTTAATGTCCGTTGTAGTAAACTTGAAGTAAACTCTTCTAAAATACACCAACCGTAGCGTGTTACCGTGAGTGTCTCTTTTCGGGTTGATCGAGAGGAGAACACGGTTTCGGGTTATGTCCGACGAAGTAGGAGTTCAGGATCACTTCTTGATCATTACTAGTTGACGACCGCCTTTGTTTCTCTTCTCGCCTCATTTGCGTATGTTAGCCACCATATATGCTTAGTCGCTGCTGCAACCTCACCACTTTATCCCTTCCTTTCCTACTTAAGCTTTGCTAGTCTTGATACCCATGGTAATGGGATTGTTGAGTCCTCGTGGCTCATAGATTACTACACCACCAGTTGCAGTGTACAGGTTTATGATGATCATGACGCGAGAGCGATGTTTGCTTGCATTGAGTTCTTCTTCCGCTTCTTCTTCGATCAGGGATAGGTTCCAGTCGGCAGCCCGGGCTAGCAGGGTGGATGTCGCTTGAGTTCTGTTTATGTTTCATCCGTAGTCGGATGTTGATCTTGTATATGATGTTGATGTATCCTTGTGGCATTTGTGCCTTATGTATGTATCCCCATCTATTATGTAATGTTGATGTAATGATATCCACCTTGCAAAAGCGCTTCAATATGCGGGTCTATCCTTGGTGGGACCTTCGAGTTCCTTTTAGATAGGGTCGCATATTGGGCGTGACAAGTTGGTATCGAGCCTCGACCAACCCTAGGAGCCCCTTGATTGATCGTGTAGTTTGGCCGTTGTTGAGTCTAGAAGAAAACTGATTTGAGTCTAGTTATATCGAGAGTAGGATTTTTTTTACCTCAGCCCCTTCGCCGCCTCGGTGAGGAATCTTGACGAGGTGTTTTGAATTACTTCTTCCCTTCAAATTTTTCTTTAGGTTCACGCAGTTGGTTTTTCCGATAGTTGTTCCTCAGCTCTTTTCATCCGTGCATTTCTCGTCAAGTTGACTCGAGCTCTTTGTCTTCATCTTTGAGTTCAATCTCGTCCAAGTGTTTTTTTTTCCCACCCGCCTCCCTTCTTCTTTGTCCAAACCGAGTCCGTAATCGAGTATCCATCCTACTCGTAGTAAGTCTTTGCTTTCTTTCCTCAATGATTTCAATTGGTGTTTTCTCTTCAAGATATTCGCCGGTTTCCCTTCCAAGTTGTCTTTGTTTTCCGCCTCCCACCCTTTTCTTCCCGGAGTTCGAGTTTCTTCCGACCATCAATTTCATTCGTGGAGCCTCTTCAGTCTTTTCTCAATTATTTCAACCGTGAATTCTCGCCTAGTTCGCTATTCTTCATCTCTTTCTTTTCCGTGGATTCAATTCAAGTTTTTCGAGTTGATCATATTCGCTTCCTTGGTTCAAGTGTTTTCCTTGCTCGCTTGCCTCTCGCCATTCAATCATTCCGAGTTCAAGACATCTCAGAGATTCGTCTCGTGTTCCAATTAATTCGAGGTTGTCACCTCATTCAAATATTTCAATTGTTCCGTGCATCATCTATCTGTCCAACATCCCTTTCCAACGGTGTTTTTCTTCAAGGGCCCTAACCCACGTGTCTTTTCCCGTGATCTTACCCGACTCTTCTAATTTCCCGAGTTATTCTCAATTCTTTTCAAGTGTGACGAAGAATGGATCCCATCACCGATGCCTTTCCAAGATCGATTTCAAATCATTTCATTGTTGGCTCAACCTCTCTGTTTTTCTTTCTCCCGAGTATCTCAGTAATTTTGTGGTGTTTATCGTCATAATTTGAAGATTGAAGAAGAGTTTTTCCTCTAAATCTTGTCCATTCTCCCGAAGATTCGTGGTGCTAGCTCGATGTTATCCTATCTAATTGTTTCCAACTTGTCGAATTCTTTTCATCCATCCGAGTATTTCAGAGTTGCTTTCCGCCTCAATCATCCGGAGGCCATCTTTTCGAAGATTTCTCGCTCCAAGTTTTCAGATTCATTCCCAATTATTCTATATCCGTGCCCCTTCGCTCATCTCAATATTCTTCCGTGCTTCGCTCAAGTGTTCTTTAATCAGCTCATGATCTCTTTGTTCTTTTGAATCTAAATCCCTCTAGCATATTGGTTCTTCTAATTCTTCCCGTGATTCATTCTCTTCGCTCATTTTCATTTCTTACGGTGGCTCGCTCAAGATTCTTTTTTTTGATTATCATTTTAATCCATTCGTTCTTTCCAATCCTACCGTGGTTCATGAAGACCTTCTCAAGTTTTATGCTTATTTCACTTAATCATTTTCAAGAAGAATAAGTAGTATGCAAAATCCATTGCTTGTCATCAATTTAATTTGATGAAGGATAAGCATACAATAAATCTTATTCTTATTTCATCCAAGCGATTAATCCTTCCTTCGAGTTTGTTCTTGAGGAATAAATTCTAGTTCCAAGTGTTTTCATCTTTTCTTATCCGGAGTTCAATTTCTCGCCATTTCGCCGAACCTCCATCTAAATCATCGCAATGCTCATCTTATTCTTTATTCCTTCATTCTATCTCATCATCCTTTTGTTACCGGAGTTCTTCATGGTGGTTCTTCATGATTTAATTCATTCTTCAAGTGTTCATCAAGATTCTTGTACGGTGGAGCTCAAGTTTTCTTCTTCTCACTTCTCAGGTGCATTTAATTCTTCATTTTCCTTTGAAGTGGAGTTTTGCATTTCTTCGTTCTTCTCAGCTATTCAATCATTTGGTTGTGGTATAGTTTCAACTCACATTTTTGAGATGTTTTCCATAAGTCCACATCAAGTTTATTCTTTCGTTGTTGATTTTCTCAACAACTCCATTCAATCCTTCCTTCTAAGTTCTTTTCATTCAATTCTTCCAATTCTTCCGGAGGCATTGTGTTGTTCATCTCATCAAGTTTCATCCCATCTTGTGAAGTTCATGTTCTATTCTTTCAATGTTCAGCCGGAGTGCTGCCTAAATCCTTTCAGCCTTATTCGCTTCTTATCTCGCTCTAACCGGAGTGTTTTCATAGTCTATCATGATTCCGTGAGCTTTTGATTCTCGCCATTCTCGCTGCTCGCCTCTTCTTCTCGAGTGCTTTCGATTCTTTGCTTCTTCTCTTGAGTTTTTGTTTCACCTCTTCCTTTTTCTCTTCCGTTCGGTCCTAAGATCTCGGACGAGATCTCTTGTTAGTGGAGGAGTGTTGTAACGCCCGGATTCGATGCGCCTGTGTCCGCCAGCTTATTTGCCGCCCTTGCTATGTCATTTGCTTGCGTGTTGCACTTTGCCATGTCATCATCTGCATTTCATATCATGTCATCATGTGCATCGATTTGCATACGTGTTCGCCTCATGCATCCGAGCATTTTCCCCTTGTCCGCTTTGCAATCCGCACTCCTATGTCCCTCGGTGCCCCTTTTGCCTCTTTTCGTGTGGGTGTTAAACGGTCTCGAATGGACCGAGGTTTGTCAAGCTGCCTTGGTATAGCACCGTAGACCGCCTGTCAAGTTTCGGCCATTTGAGGTCGTTTATACTCCAACGGTTAACCGGTAACCGTGAAAGCCCTCTTTGAGTTGCAGCCCAACACCCTTCCAAAGTGGCCCAAAACCCAGCAAACTCCCTCCATGCTCTCGGTCGCTCGATCACGATCAAGGGCCGAAAACCGCACCTCATTTGACTCTCCTAGCTCCGATCTACCTATAAATATGTGCCTCCTTTTCAAATTTTCGGCGCCCCCTGAATTTTTTGGCCTCCTACCCTAAAATCTCCTCAATTCCCGCCCGGACATGTCCTGTGTCGCCGGACGTCCCCGCCGCTGCCACCACGAGCCAACCATCACCACGGGCTCGCCAGCCTCCCGCCCCGCCACGGAGCTCCCTCGCCTCTCCTGGCCAGCCAGCCTGCTGGGCCCGAGGCCGCCCGCCAGGCCTGACCGCCTCCAGGAGCCTGTGCCCGCCTCGAGCTCCAGATCGGAGAGGAGCTCCCGATCCAGATCGCCCCGCCACAAGCCATTCCTCCGCCGCCGCTTCATCGTCTCTCCGGGTGACTCGCGCCACCCCGGCTTCCTTCTCCTCCTCTCCTCATGGCATCTCTCTTCCCGCAGGTCGCCGCCGCCATGGTCCCCGCCACGACCAGCCCCACCGCCGCCATGCCCCGAGGGCGCTCCGCCAGACCACCGCCTCGGCCTTCATTGCCTCCTCAAGCCGACTGGCTTGGCCTCGTCGCCTCGACCTCCCGATCCAAAGGGATCGGCCAGGAGGACGACCGAGCCTCGCCCGCCTCGCCTCGCGACCTCGATCCGCCTCCTCCGCCTCCTCACCTCTCCGACGAGCCTTCCTGGCTAGATCCGCGTGGAAAACCGACTAAACCCCGCACCGAGGCGCTTGACTTCTCCTCCCCTGCTTATTTCCCTAAGTCCTTTATTCTAAGTCCTATTTTGTTGCATTTTCATCATGCCATAACTCTCTGTCATATTGTCTGCTTTATGCGTGTAATATGTCAAATTGTTCGCCTCAAGAGTACATCATTTCATCTCATTGCATCATTTTCATTTGAGCTCATCTTGATGCCCGAAATGCTGTTGGAAGAGGGCTATGTGATGTTAGTTTCTGATTCTTATCAGAACATGCACTTTTGTCATTTTTGCCATGATTGATGTGTGCACCCTATGAACTTGAGTCCTACATGTGTTTTTAATATGCCATGCCAGCTTTACAGGGGTGCTTGCCATGTATTTTTGTGATCTCTGTGGTGACTAGCACAAGCATGCAAACTAGGCTTCATGATGTTGCTGATTTCAGCCCTGTTTTGCTGATATTTTGATGCCATGTTAACTTGATGCTACCGAGAGATCCATGCTTATTTTGAGATACTTCAGTAAGGATGTTTTGATCATATGGTTATTCTCTATCCATCAATGCCCTTGTTTGCAATTATGGAGTGCCATAGCTTGAGTCAATCGAGCTCTACTTTTGCTATAAAATGTTCCCGGCAGATTGTTTACATGTTATTCAATTTTGCCAAGGTTGTTGTAGTTGATCCAAGCATGCTATGATGTTGTTCTTGCCATGTATAGCTTATATGCCATGTCTTCTTGATGTTAGTTGCCTTGCCATGCCATGTATTGCTCTGTGGTGAGTGGTTCAAGCTCACCAACATGCCTACTTATTGTTGTTCCATGCCATGTATGAATCTGTAATATAACTTGCTATGTTTACATGGGTGCCATGATATTTTCTGATCCTTTTTGTCTCATGGTCAGTAAGGGACTTTTGTTCTATGCAATTAGTAGATTCATGCCATGCCTTTGTTTGCCATGATAAGTTCCTGTAACATGTTGTTTGATAGCTCTAAACATTGCAACCTGATGTTATTTCTGCCAATGTCTGAAACTGTTATTATTTGCAATCTTGCCATGTGTTTTTGAGCATGTTCTAGTGATTTCTGGAGATAGCTCAGTGTTCATGTTTTGTAATGCTTTACCTGTACATCATGCCCATGCCTTTTGTTATTATGTTGAGGTCCTGTAGCATGTTGTTTTGATGCTTGCAATATGTCTAGTTGCTGTTTTGGACAGATTGTTGTCATGACTTGTATTGTGTGTATGTGTTGAACCGCTGTTCGCTTTTGAGTGTGCTCTATATGAAACTTGCTTGATTTTGCATGTAGTTTCATATTATCATGTGGCATCCTTGTTTTGAGGTGTTTGCTTGATGTTTGTATGCATTTTGCATCAATGCCATGTTTAACTTGTTTTGCTCATATCTTCTAGGCCGAGTCTCAATCTAATGAACTTTATATGTAACTTGACTAGAATTTCGTGTAGATCATCGTGGTGCATCTTAACTTGCTGTTTAACAACTTGAACATAAGGTTTATTCAGATCTGGACCAATTTCGAAATTTGCATATGAGGACTTACCGAATTGTTATATGTTGTTTCCGCCTCATTTAAACTTGCTTTGATGTGTTGCTCTTGTTTGCATCATCTCTTGCCATGAGTAGCCTCATCTAGCCTTGTCATGCATCATGCTTGTTGTGCATCATGTCTTGTTCATGTGTGGTGTGTTTACTATGTTGTGTGCTTCTTCTTGTTAGTTCCTGCTTGCTATGATCGTGAGGATTCGCTCGCTCACGCTTGGTTCGCTTCTTCCGCTTCATCTTCTTCATGGACTCGTTCTTCTTCCTAGCGGATTTCAGGCAAGATGACCGCTACCCTGGATCTCACTACTATCATTGCTATGCTAGTTGCTTCGTTTCTATCGCTATGCTGCGCTACCTATTACCTGCTTATCAAGCCATCCCAAATTGCCATGAACCTCTAACCTTTTGCACCCTTCCTAGCAAACCGTTGTTTGGCTATGTTACCGCTTTGCTCAGCCCCTCTTATAGCGCTGTTAGTTGCAGGTGAAGATGAAGTTTGTTCCTTGTTGAACATGGAGATGTTGTTCCTTGTTGGAACATGTTTACTTGTTGGGATATCACAATATATCTTATATTATTAATGCATCTATATACTTGGTAAAGGGTGGAAGGCTCGGCCTTATGCCTGGTGTTTTGTTCCACTCTTGCCACCCTAGTTTCCGCCATATCGGTATTATGTTCCCGGATTTTGCGCCCCTAACGCTGTCGGGTGATTTATGGGACCCCTTGACAGTTCGCTTTGAATAAGACTCCAAAGAAGGCCCAACATTGGTTTTACCATTTGCCTCACCTATGCCCTTTTTCCCTTGGGTTTCGGAGCCCGAGGGTCATCTTTATTTTAGCCCCCGGCCGTGCTTCTTCGAGTGTTGGTCCAAACGGCAGATCATGGGCCACCACGGGCAACTCAAGGCTTGGTTTTACTCGAAGGCTGACCTATCCGGCGTGCCCTCGAGAACGAGATATGTGCAGCTCCTATCGGGATTTGTCGGCACATCGGGCGGTTTTGCTGGTCTTGTTTTATTGATATCGAAATGTCTTGTAGCCGGATTCCGAGACTGATCGGTCTTCCCGGGAGAAGGAATATCCTTCGTTGATCGCGAGAGCTTATCATGGGCTGTTGGGACACCCCGCAGGGTATAAACTTTCAGAGCCGTGCCCGCGGTTATGTGGCGATGGGAATTTGTTAATGTCCGTTGTAGTAAACTTGAAGTAAACTCTTCTAAAATACACCAACCGTGTGCATAACCGTGAGTGTCTCTTTTCGGGTTGATCGAGAGGAGAACACGGTTTCGGGTTATGTCCGACGAAGTAGGAGTTCAGGATCACTTCTTGATCATTACTAGTTGACAACCGCCTTTGTTTCTCTTCTCGCCTCATTTGCGTATGTTAGCCACCATATATGCTTAGTCGCTGCTGCAACCTCACCACTTTATCCCTTCCTTTCCTACTTAAGCTTTGCTAGTCTTGATACCCATGGTAATGGGATTGCTGAGTCCTCGTGGCTCACAGACACTACACCACCAGTTGCAGGTACAGGTTTATGGCGATCATGACGCGAGAGCGATGTTTGCTTGCATTGAGTTCTTCTTCCGCTTCTTCTTCGATCAGGGATAGGTTCCAGTGTCGGCAGCCCGGGCTAGCAGTGGTGGATGTCGCTTGAGTTTCGTTTATGTTTCATCCGTAGTCGGATGTTGATCTTGTATATGATGTTGATGTATTCTTGTGGCATTTGTGCCTTATGTATGTATCCCCATCTATTATGTAATGTTGATGTAATGATATCCACCTTGTAAAAGCGCTTCAATATGCGGTCTATCCTTGGTGGGACCTTCGAGTTCTTTTTGGATAGGGTCGATATTGGGCGTGACAGCCCTAGTGTTTATCTGTAAATCTTGCAGAGGACCAGTTATATCTTCCTCCAGTCCCCGATGCTCATCAACCAAGAGGTCGATGGTTGGTATGAACAAATCGATGAGAGTTGACTGAACACATCCGTGACTCCGATTGTATCTCTTGCGACGCCCACGCGTCAAGACTCACTTTGGCCTCAAGGTGCTCGATCCGCAGGTTTTACTCGATCCGCATTTTCATAACATCTTTGGCATCGAACTTGTTTCACTTTTTATTAACTGACGCTTCACCAGGCAGCACCTAAAAAGAAAAATAGAGCTATAAACAAAGGAATATGTTTGTGCAACTAGACGGCCGATTGTCTTCGACTTTCATCGGTAATTCCATGTTTATATGGTACTCAATGAACAAATGATGATCAATCGATCACTTTGGCCTCAATAAAGTGAATGATGAAAGATTTCTTCGACTTGCATCGAATAAGTGGTACTCCAAATCAAGTCCATGATGAAAGATTTCGATAGAACACGCCGCAGAGATTCTTGTGTCACCACAGCCAAGCAACGTGTTGTCACGCCAATTCAATGTGGGACATGATGAATAATTTGACCGACATATACTAGAACTGCCATCGTACTACTTACTAGTCGCTATTTAGTGTCACAATTTATACATAGGTTTAACTAACAAGTACGCACTTGCAGCCTAACTGATATATATGGCTTCTACACAAGATCTCCATCATCATTATCAAGACATCCTAAACAGGGAGTTAGGATGCACTTGATCCCGTGAAGGTATCTATCCTTCAAACCGAGGAGTGCTTCAAACTAACAACAAGACATAATATCCAACAAAAGAGGGTCGTACATACAAAGCAGTAATACATGGCTCATTTAGATATCAGACAAATCAAGTTGTGCATATTTGTTGTTGGCATGAACCACATCGCCAAGATGTCGGGTTTGCAAAAGCCATCCATCGCATGGAAGCTTGATGCCTTTCACACATCAAGATTATCCGCAACAAGATGTGTCGATGAATCTCGGATATGGTGATTCATGAAACCCATGGTATGATGTAAACACAGCCCCCCCTCGCGAATGGAAGTTGAATAGCATAGTAATCATCACCGTGATATGATCGATGATTGGTTGGATGATCGGATAATTGAGCCCGAGGAACAAGGAGTGGTTGCCGAGGTTGTAAACCCGCCTCCAGTTGAATACGCCTGGCCCAACGGAGCTGGGATCTTTCTAACACGAAGCAGCCATAGCCATCAATGTCACGTAATGCCCCATGCATTGTAATCGCATGTGGTTTGATGTAATGGTTTGGTCAATTTGGTACATGCGAATGAGCATCAAATGACCGCCGCCACCTGAACGAGCGATAAACCACCACCCATCGGCTGGTATGATTCCATGTCCTGAATCATGAAGGCCAGACATTTAGCGCCTCACTGCAACAATTCAAATTGAGACCAAAAGGACAAAAATAAACAATCATGTTCAGAGTATGTGTGGAATTAAGATTATTATAACAGGACACATATCATAGACAGAGAATTGCAATGCCGTGGTCATAATCATACCCCAATTTAAAAAATAAGCCAATGGCTTTCATATTCTAGCAACATGTCATGGTTCAAACATCATGTAACAATGAGAGGAAAACAGCTATGACAAATACTTACTCATATTCTACCATAGCACTTACTACTACTGTTCTCATATCAACTCTAAGCAATAACATTTGTTGTTATAAAAATCTTGTAAACGAGAGTAACATATAGCAATCATGATGTTATGCTCATAATATGTATTCTAACAATCATTAGATGCCAATTTTTCTCATATCAACTCTAACAATAACATGTGTGGTCATAAAAATCTAGGAAATGAGAGGAACATATAGCAATGATGTGGTTATAGACATGCTATGCATTCTAAATTTGTAACAAATGAACAGGTAGTCGATTCATAAGGTAAAGATGAGATGATAGAACAATTACACGACGATAGCTTCCACCAAAGATAGGCAGCCAATCTGCGGCCGATCACAGTAAACGATGCCATCATGCACTATAGCATCGTATGTAAATGTTGCCTCAACAGATTGATGATGAGCCATAACCATGTATGGCGATCGGATTCCGATAGACTAATCCCATGTTGAACAAGGCAATGAGCTTGTAATCCATGTAGTCTTCTCGATGGTGTGGCACTTCACGGATTACAACTTTCGCAAACAGAGGTCGAGCCAAAAGCTTGACGCGCCTCGCATAGTAGGCAGGAGTGTCCGCGGGCCGCGAGGCTCGATGGCGGCGGTATCCAACGATGGAAGGGTGATCTCTCGCTGGGTGTAGATATCCACGAGACGCCATGGACTACCGGTGTGGTGGATGAGGACGATCTAGTTGGCCTTCATGCCCGCCCAGTAGTGGCCGCGCATGAAGGACAGGTGGACGGTAGTGGTAGCATGTCGAGGGGCACCACAACAACCTCCGAGGATCGCCAAGTCGGTGTCCCGCCACCGCGAGGATCGGGCATCGCAAGCAGTGGTGTCTTGAAAAGAGCCAGCCGGTTGCGTATTTAGTAGACGGTACAAAGACACCGAGCATGCGGTCGATGGACGGTGCTGAGTAGGTCCATACGACTACAGATCTTCTCCAAGAGAACATCGGGAGGGAATTCCAATCGTGGCTCGCGTGGTCACCGGTTCTGCCATTGGGGTTTTCGTGCTCATGAGCCAGGGGAAGTGGATTCAAGGGCGAAGCGAAGAAGCTTCTCCTCGTGTGGCCGAAAGCAAAGGAGCTGGGGATATGGTACGCCATGAGCTACCAAGGAAGATGGCGCGGGCGAAAGCAAAGGAGAGGGGTAAATGGTGTGCGGCCGATTTATGGGGAAGAGAGGAGGAAGAAGAAGAGAGGAGGAAGAAGAGGAAGACGGGAAGAAAGTGCATTAAATCTCAATTCTACTAGTACTACTACCAAGATATAGGCACCATCCTTCGAGTGTAAATAGTTACACCGATGACATGTGGGTCTACCACAAGAGGGCCCATATGTCGCTTAATGGAGGATAGAGGTGCGAGGCGATTTATGGGAAGCGTGTTTCATCGGCAAACATGATGGCAGACTGGGTAAGGCTGATTTAGTAACACCAACACGCTGGTTCAGCTTATTAATTACGTGTCCCATCTGCCGCAGCGTATTGTCACTTCACCGCAGAGACTAGTTGAATAGTTCTCTCCGACCGAGATGGGGAATAATGGATCGTGGGGACTTCCTTTCTACAAGATCCCTATGCCTCTACGCTCACTTCACTCATTTTGTCTGCATCTAGTCACTTGTTGAAATCAGAAAGACAAATACCTCAGATTTGGGAACAGAGGGAGGCTTTTACTCCGTACTATTTGGGAACAGAGGGAGTATCACCATATGGAGGGAACAGAGGAAGCTTGAAATATGAACATGTCAATGGGAGGGAGTAAGCCCCATGCATGCAACATGCAACACTCACACGTACTCCACATGGACGCACGCAACACTCACGCACCCATGCGGCACACAAGACACGACGCAACACACACGCCACGCCAAGTGCTCAACCTACTCCCTACGTCCGTGAAAGACTGTACATTTAGAGATTTACACATTGACCAGGGTATAATTAACGCCCAAAAGTAGCAGACTTATGTGTGCATGCACCATTGAGATAAGAAGATTAAATGAAGGCCGTTGCATGCTGTAATTATGATAGACATGTAGCCTATACCTATAGCACAAGTTGGTGCATTAGTCAATCAATATCGATTTAGATTAAAGGATAAATGCATTGAAGTGTAGATGTACATCATATACTACTACACTCTTTGTTTTATAGCCGATGTACACTCTTTGTTTGAAGACCGAGGAGGACACGTGCATGCACTCACATACACAGCCAGGTCGGTTCGGGCGCAAGGGTTGGACTCTTGTCGCACTCATGCGAAAGTTTTGTTTAACTGATTTCTTTGCTCGCCAACCGATGTGGGACCCGTAAACCAGGTGACAATTTAACCAACAACAAAGTGCCACATCGACTATGTGGCCGGGTTAGTAGGGTGACGATGAGCTAGTGATCGATAATCGACGCAAAACTATATATAGTGACCGTGAAGAGCGATTGTTACATACGCTGACCGCCAAAGTATTTTTCTCGCTTCAAATTAAGCCATATTAATCGGAAAGGAAGCAGTATGGACTACTACTAGTACTAGTACTGCTTTGATGTGTCCCATCAACTCGCCGAACGAGGAGAAGCTTGCTTACTACGCCCCTCCCTCGCCCACGCAGCGCGGTGGTTCGCAGGACGAGGAGAGGGTTTAGACTACAGCGCCTCTCCCCTCCCTCTCCTCGCCTCGTGGTGGACGGCAGCAGTTCAATCGGTGTCGATTGCCGTAAGCATATTGTATCAGTAGTATCATCATTGTTGGACCTTCCAAGAGGCGAAGAGCCAAGTGCAAGGTTCACACAAGTACGAACTGTTGAACCTCCCAAGAGGCAAAGAGCCAAGCGCAAGGTTTTATAGGAGTTGTCATCCTAGTAGGAGTGTACTACAACAATAGCAAACGATGCTACTGTATGATGCCGCCACGCCACGATATCCAAAGTTGTGCCACCTTTTTTCTCAAAGAGCATGTTGGAGCCCGCAACAACCACACAAGTTGCACATACACATAACACATTTACTAGTAATAAATTCTAAAGGACAAATGCCAAGATGCCACACAAGTTCATCTCCAATTCATGTGATAAATTTGTGCACGACTAGTCTACATATATTCACAGCGCTACTGCTCACAATTACCGACTCCACTTACACGCTATAGATGGGCTACATGTCCTCCTCCGTGTTCCAGCCCCTGTGTGTTCTTCATGGATGGCACGATCCATAGCGGTGGGCAACGGAATCATTGTCGCAGCTTTCTAGTCCGTTCCACATGATGGAGACTCATCCAAGCCGAAGCGGCATAAATCAGGGATAGCGTGTCCCAAGATGTCGCTCATCCGCAAAGCGCAATGAAGACACAACCATGCTTCATGAACGGCAGGCCTTCCGTGTCGTGCACGGAAGGTGGCATCCGCTTCACAATGGGGTAGCTGTCCTCGATGAAAAGCGTAGTACTCTCCAAGAGTGTTCCTCGCACCCACGTAGCATCACGGGGTCAAACTCGGCGCCGCTCATCCGGTACACGCGCATCCCAGATCTGGACACATGGTGACGCATATAGTCAAGGTCCATGCATAATAATGTTGTGCTCAAATATGGCGGTCAAGAATACTGCAGCAAATAGTACTACTCCGATATAGAGGAAGTAAAATAACCGACTTATTATATATAGCCACTCTTGGCTACATGGATGAGATAGTAAGACATGGAAAACAAAATGGTGGCAACTAGTGGGTTCAAGTCTTCAAGGGCCTAGCTAGCTATACGCTGCCCTCCAAGGTAAAAGTATTCCTACTAGTACTAGTAAGTATTCTACTAGTACAACAATGAAAGAGAAGGCAAGAGGGTTAAAAATGGAATACCGGGTAGATGGTGACGGTCCGATCGTGGTAGATTGTGTGACCATGTTGCACATCGTGGTACCATGGGTAACGATTGCTAAGATAGTTGATCCCAATATGCCAAAGTCAGCTACAAGATTCCAGTGTTAGACCGAATCACGGATGCAAATGCACATCTAGGATCGGCGATCTTATTTTGATCGGGGATGACCGGTCCCCGCAAAATAATGGAATACCGTTAGGGATGCAAATGATGGTTTGTGCATTCCGCTTGTAATCTCCCGCATCAGTAGGATGGCAACCAGATGAAACAAGTCCCCGGCTTGTCACCGCCAAGATGCAGCCTAGATGGCGGACGGCGCCTTCGAACGTAGGGTACAAATCGCCGCCGCCAACATGCGCCAGCCTTCTCGCCATATCGCGCTTTGCATTGATGGCAATCCTTATGTCGAACACCGCGATGAGATAGTAATCGTCGAGCTACGCCACTTTGTTGGCGGGTCCACAATTGCTATCTTCTTCAATCTCATGTAGGCATCATCATACGATTCAAGCCCAGCCAGTCCGTAAGGCCGATCCCAATGGTGGAGAAGGGTCACCGAACGGCCGCACCGCTGTGGATGTTGTGCAAAATGATGGTGGTATCCGCCGAGGTATGCAAGCCAATTCGCTGGCACCGACCAGCACCTATATATAAGAAAGTGGGCAGCGGAGAAATTACGGATGGAAATGGAATAACTAAGTACTACATGATCAAACTCCATTATCGACCTGCTCATCGGACAAAATCCGACTACCTCTCAACGTCGGCAACTCTAGCGGAGTCAACGTGCAACCATGGCCAGGAGCGTGGACTGTTCAAGGATTGTCCCATAGAAGAACCTTCTCCTCGAGGAAGCGTGGAAGACCAACAAGCATGGCCTTTTCCCAAGCCTGCTTAAGCAGCTGTTTGAAAAGTTGGTGCAGGAAGCACCAAGTCTTGAGGCGTGAGGATGTCGGAGCGGGCGTGCGATTTCTCCCAGAGGATCGCCGCCCAAGGTCTCCCAACCCCGGCGAGGGAGTCCTGACTAGGGGTGTCCGGATAGCCAACTATCATCGTGGACGGACTCCAAGACTATGAAGATACAAGATTGAAGACTTCTCCCGTGTCCGGATTGGACTTTCCTTGGCGTGGAAGGCAAGCTTGGCGATACGGATATGTAGATCTCCTACCATTGTAACCGACTGTAACCCTAACCCTATCCGTGTCTATATAAACCGAGGGTTTTAGTCCGAGGATCTAACAACAATCATACCATAGGCTAGCTTCTAGGTTTAGCCTCCTTGATCTCGTGGTAGATCTACTCTTGTACTACCCATATCATATAAATTAATCAAGCAGGAGTAGGGTATTACCTCCATCGAGAGGGCCCGAACTGGTAAAACATCGTGCCCCTTGTCTCCTGTTACCATCCGCCTAGAGGCACAGCTCGACCCCCTACCCGAGATCCGCCGGTTTTGACAATCGACATTGGTGCTTTCATTGAGAGTTCCCTGTGTCGCCACCTATAGGCCCGATGGCTCCTTCCGATCATCAACAACGACGCGGTCCAGGTGAGACTTTTCTCCACGGATAGATCTTCAGATTCGGGCGGCTTTGCATCATATCCAATTCGCTGGCCATCCGAGCAGATCGAAGCTACGCCCGCCATCAGTCAGATTTGAAGTTTGAACTATACAGCCGTGTCCGCGGAGACTTGATCTTCGACGATTCGAGCCACAGCCGAGCGGCCGCGACTGTCTCGATGGGTATGATCTAGCTCACCACCAACAAAGGCTATGGAGGTCGTGACAAAGATCCGCCTCCGACCCTTAGTCCGAGCCGATTCCCGATCGAGGACGCAGTGGTTGGACACCGCCGGGGCTATGATCTCACGGCGATTGAGCTAAACTCCATCCCCGTCCTTTGCGAAGACTTTGACCTGTGGTGCCGGACTCTCTCTCGACTTCGAACCTCCGCTACCGCCAATCGAATCCGATTGGGCGCCGTCATGGAGTTCACTGTCATGCGACATCTTTCAAGACTCGCCTTTGGCGACATCCTGAATTCACTAAAGTCTCTTTATCCGAGAGCCCCGCCGGACTACGGACAGAAGGTCGGATGCGGACGACGAAGAAATTCAACGCCCACCCACCACCCACTATGTAGCCACCGCCGATGATTTAACCGACATGCTCGACTTCGACCAAGACATCGACGGTATGGACGACGATGCCGAGATTTATCAAGACCCAAAGGTTTATGTGGTAATCGAAGGCCACCTCGCCATACGACATATACATGGTGGACATCCCAAAAGACGGAACGGCGATGGAACAACGGAGGATGACCCTCCAAGAAGCAACCGGCGCCGACGCTGCCGCGCCGCTTAAATCCCGCCACAAAGAAAACGGTGTTTCCGCACGGAGATAATAACACCCCTGACAGTGTCAAGACAACCCTCCAAAGCAGACTCATCACAGGAGGAGGGAGAAGCAAGTCCGCACGACAAAGGCGGCAGAAAGAGAGGTAGAGGACGATAATTATGTGCCTCCTCCAAGATGAGGCAAGCCTCAACGACGCACGTAATCTGTCAGGCTCGAGGATCCCGCCAACATGAGCTGCTTTCAAACGCAGGCTTATGGCCACGATAAGCAGCCTCAAGAAAAGCAGCAACGGCTTAGAGCTGACTAAGACCTGCTAGTCGATGATGGATCAAGTCCTTGCAGCCAAGAGTATGAACTCAACGCCTCCAAAAGCTACCCCAAACGCAGGCCATTGCTTTGATCGAGGAGGAAGCACCCAAGTCACCAACAAGACGACATGGCAGATCTGCCACCCTGGGTCATGGAGTAGAGAAGCCTCTCGCCCTTCGCTCAAGCCACACCCCGACGCCATTAAAATGTACCAAGGCACGGAAAACGCGCCGGACTTAAGTAGATATATTGAGGATAAGGCAAACATACAAGATCGATCCACGGATCGCAGGCACCCAACGACTCGATGATTACCGTCACGCCGATACAAAGAAACCCGGTCGGGCCAACACAAGAGACAAAGCTCATATGAGCTACGCCGTGATATAGCCCAATACAGAGGCGCCAAGACACCCACTATGCTTCACGATGAAGTAATGGATCATCAAACTCGAGGGCTTCAAACCCGTAAACATTGAATCATACGATGGTACCACAGATCCCGCGGTCCGGATCGAGGATTATCTCTCCATATCCACATGGCCCAAGGTGATGATCTACATGCCATCAAATACCTCCCACTCAAGCTTAAAGGACCAGCTCGGCATTGGCTCAACAGCTTGCCAAGAGAATCAATTGGTTGTTGGGAGGACCTAGAAGCCGATTCCTTGATAACTTCTGTGGCACATATGTGCGACCACCAGACGCCGATGACCTCAGCCATATAATTCAGCAACTGTAAGAATCGCCGCATAATTCGACACGGTTCCTAACAAAGAAAAATCAAATCGTTGATCGTCCGGATGCGAGAGCCCTTGCAGCCTTCAAACATAACATCCGCGATTTAATGGCTTGCCCGCACCTAGGACAGGAAAGCCGAATCCATGGCAGCCCTCACAACACTCATGACCTCTTTTGTGCGGGAGAGGATAGCTGGCTAGCTCAAGCAACAACTTGGCCAAACACCCTAATAGTTCAGATACCAAGGACAAGAACGGCAGGTCGCTACGTTAACAAGAACAAGCGCCGACTAACGGCGATAACGCTGAAGATACGTCACTGCCAATGCCGGATTCAGAGGCTCTAAACCCGTCAGCGGAAGAAGCCATTCAAAAGAAATACCCAGGTCCGGCCCAACTTGGACCGAATACTCGATCGCCAGCGATACATGGCATCCCCGAAAACCAGCCAATCACACCAACAGGGATTGTTGGGTGTTCAAGCAAGGTGCAAGTTAAGTGTCGAACTCAACAACAAGGGGCTGCATAGCGATGACGAGGAAGAGCCCGCCACGAACAATAGAGGATGTAAGGGCTTTCCGACACAAGTGCGGACGGTGAACATGTTATACGCAACCCATATACCCAAAAGAGAGCGGAAGCGCACTAAGGGACTTATATGCGATGGAGCCAGCCGCCTCAAGTTCAACCCATGGTCTTCCCGCCCGATCACCTTCGATCAAGGGACCACCCCACTAGCATCCGCCACGGCGGTTTCACCGCATTGGTTCTGACCCAATTATTGACGGATTTCACCTCACCAGTAGTCCTGATGGACGGCGGTAGCAGCCTGAACCTACTTTATCAGATAGAGTGCGCAAATGGGCATAGACCCTCAAGGATTAAACCTACAAAGACGACCTTTAAAGGCGCCATACCGGTGTAGAGGCCAATTGTACAGGCTTAGTTACACTCAAGTGGTCTTCGATCCCCGGATAACTTCCGGCGAAGAGTTAATCTTCGACATAGTCCCGCTCAGCCGCTATCACGCGATCGCTTGGACGAACCGCACGGTAAAGTTCAATGCGGTGCCGCACTACGATACCTCAAGCTCAAGATGCCAGGCCCTCGAGGAGTAATCACGGTCAATGGAAACATCAACGCCTTCTCCGAACGGAGGAGCACACGGCGGCCCTCAAGGGCGGAGGTGCAAAGCAGCCGTCACAGCAATTCTCGAGTCCGCCACTAAGCCGCCCGGACACCGCTGCGCTACCGAGTAACCTACAACAAGACCGCTCGCACGATCTGCATGCGAGTAATCCGCCCCAACCCTAGCCCTCGCAAAATTGCGAACCAGTATTATGCGACATAACTACGCCCGAGATACCATGGGCATAAGGGGAAGGGCACGACCACGGCACCCCTGCACGCGCTCAACCGCACTAGGGGCCCCAGAGGCTCATTCTTTTCTTTCTTCTTTTTCTTACTTTCAGACTCCGCTTTCAGAAGTCCCGTCCGCACTAGACTTGCCGAACTCACGATGCAACAGCCAGTGGAAGCGTAGTTACGCCGAGTGTCCGTGTGGTCTCTACTACGCAGCATTATACCTGTTTTGCATACCATCCCGCAGCTTACCCTCGAGGGGGACATGTTAAATAGTCCCATCCCTTGCTTATCGCACAATTTGTATCACCGCTTTTATTTGCGCTTTTAATAACCAATATATAGCTCTTGCCTATTATTGCATTCTTTCCTATTTTATATGTTCATTTATTTATTATTGCGCAACTGCATAATATGGTAATGCTAATACACCAGGGCTTAAGTACCCCAAAATGATTGTGTGATAAGTCCAACACTTTCACAAGTGCGGCACTCAACTTATAGCATTATATGCATCGGTTCAATCATGTCTTGGGTCAATAGTTGGGCTTGCCCGCCCTATGTTTTGGTACCTTACGCCCTTATATTGGCTAAGGTAGCACTAGCAGTAACCACCGCGATTGTGCCCGGTTTGAGCTGGGTTGAGCATCTCAAGGAGAAAGCTAAACTGACCGCCATGATAGGGCAAGAGCCGGTCGCTGTTCGAGAGGTTTTTTCGGTCCATAAAGACTTATGCCGCTTAGAGCGAGGAACCGGAATTGTCCGCCAAGGCATGGATAGCGCCTAACTCGGTCTTCCGAATACTAGGGGCTTCACTAAATTTAAAATTATAGAATTATATGGCTAAGGAGAGTGTTCAAGCATTATAAGTCCGGTTGTTTTGTTCGCTATGCTGAGCGCCCTCTCTCGAACCCAAGAATGGGAATAAGAGCGCCAAGTTTATCCCGAACACCCCAGCACTGTGGCATGGGGCTGAAGCCAACGACTTGCCATCTCTCAAATTTGATAAACGGCCGATAGAAGGTAATATTTAAATTAATAAGCATTGCTTAGCGATATGAACAAGTTTTCAGCGACAGATAACAAATACGAGTCTATTAAAAATTACATCTTTGGAGCACTCATCCGCTTATACGGCGGAACCCTTCAGAGGCCTCATAGTACATTTGGGGCGACGATGCTCCTTGCTTCTTCGGGGTCCCGTCTGCCACAAGCTTCTCCGCATCCAGCTTGCCCCAGGCACTTTAGCATGGGCAAGGCCCGACGGGCACCTTCAATACAGACAGAGCGCTTGATGACTTCAACTGTGGACAAAGGCCCACCACCACGTGACTATCCCAAAGTAGCTCCTGTGCATGGCTTCCAATGGCCACAACCAACTATGAGTCCCTCATGGCCTGTTCGACGACCTTATGGAGCTCGACCAGCTGCTTCAATTAGTCGCTTAGGGCACCGGATGTCCGCCTCAAAGATACCGAGAACGTAACACCTTATCCGCTGAGCTCCCTCATTGGCGCCAGAATGTGGCAAGATCGATACACTACGGGCAGATCTGGAATGCTCCGGAGAACTCCGAATCCGGTAAGTAATAGGTAATTCACGCTCACATTCTTGCTCTGCATAAAGAATGCCTTACCCGCCGCGATCTTCTTTATTGCCTCAATCTCCCGGAGGGCTTTTGGGCCTCGGCCTTAGCATTTTGGCACTCTCAAGAGCCGAAGCAAGCTCGACTCGGTTCGAGTCACGCCCAAACCCTCGTGTTTTTCCACGAGCCCGGAGCTCTTGCCGCACCTCCTCCAGCTGCGCCCTCTTCGCTTTCGGCTGGCGCTCCAGTAGCCGCGAGCCAAGCCACGGACACCGCTTCCTTCGTGGTCGCCACCTGCTCGTGGCCCCCGCAGCACCCATCTTATTCCTGTTATTTTTGCAACCAAACCTTTCTATAAGGTATTTCTTTAGTAAGGTATTACTTACCTTCCTTGTCCTCGAGCTGCTTCTTGGCAAGGCCGAGCTCGCTCGACCGCCGAGGCTCTGCTTAATGCATTGACTCTCCGCAGCAAGGCGGGCAGAGGTCAGCAGCGCAGCCTGCATTCCCATATTGACACACTTATGTTAGACTCCTGCATATATCTTTTAGATCCTTAGTCCGGCTTTTCTTTCCAACACCTCAACTAAGCATCAGGCTACTGTCTATGTAATATTTTTACATATTCTAAACTTACCTCAAAGCCTCGTTAGAAGGCTGGCATGCTTACCAGCCCGCTTGGCGGATCGAACTTTCTCGATCACCACACTCATAACAAGGTGCTCTTTCGATGGAGGCGCTGTTAAGCGCCCAAGAAGCTATCCGTGCCTCCGGTTGGACGGAAGACACCGCGCCTTACCTTCCTATGAAGGGACCGCTGTCGGACTCAAACCGCAAGGTTCCGATATGGAGTCCGGACGAGGGTCGGGCTTAGAGCCCCGGGGTCTTGCTCCTCGAGCTCGAGTCCGGGAGGTTGCCTGGCGGCACCTCCCACGCCACCTCCTCTTGACCAGGCCCCTTGGGACACCACCGGCATCGTCCGGAGCGTGAGGCGCAGGAGGTAACGAAGTGAAGTACTTCCATTTCCGATTTAACTAAGGGACCCGCCGACGGCGGGCGAACTCGCTTATCTCCCAAGCGCCAGAATCAATGGCGCTGATGGGTTACCCACGTCCGTGTTGATGAGAATCCTCGAATAAGGGGCACGATCTATGCTTTGATAAGACGTACAGGAAACCGCCGCTAGACGTGCTAAGGTGGAACACCAAAAATGATTCGAATAGAGGCTTGGCCGTGGTGTGATGTCACGCCGTGGAATATGTCAGCAGATCTGTGCAAAAATTATTTTCTCTACGGTGGTATGTGGAACTTGTTTTGCAGAGCCGGACACTATCCTTGTGTTCAAAACCTTCTATGAAGTATTCGGAGGAGGAACCCGCCTTGCAATGCCGAAGACAATATGCGCGCCGGACTCATCGTCATTGAAGCCTGGTTCAGGGGCTACTGAGGGAGTCCTGGACTAGGGGGTGTCCGGATAGCCGAACTATCATCATGGCCGGACTCCAAGACTATGAAGATACAAGATTGAAGACTTCGTCCCGTGTCCGGATGGGACTTTCCTTGGCGTGGAAGGCAAGCTTGGCGATACGGATATGTAGATCTCCTACCATTGTAACCGACTCTGTGTAACCCTAACCCTATCCGTGTCTATATAAACCGGAGGGTTTTAGTCCGTAGAGGACTAACAACAATCATACCATAGGCTAGCTTCTAGGGTTTTGCCTCCTTGATCTCGTGGTAGATCTACTCTTGTACTACCCATATCATCAATATTAATCAAGCAGGAGTAGGGTATTACCTCCATCGAGAGGGCCCAACCTGGGTAAAAACATCGTGTCCCTTGTCTCCTATTACCATCCGCCTAGACGCACAGCTCGGGACCCTCTACCCGAGATCCGCCGGTTTTGATAATCGGCACCCGACAAGGAGGAGAACCGGTCAAGCGTAATCCATGGGAGCAGCGACGAACTGCCTTTTTTTTCGGGGAGGGAACTGGCGAGGAGGAGATAAGAGCGAGTAATCCGCAGGCCTCGCCCTTCCAACTGTAGATCGCTCCTCAAATAAGGGGTGAGGCTATTATTTACTACTAAGTACTAGCATTATGGAACATTATGGGATTGCATTATACTATAAATAATAGCACTAGTAAGAAATTTTGGCACTAGGTAGTAGTTTTTACGTGGATTAAGAAATTTTGGTATGTTTTTGCCATTTTTTGTACACGCTTAACTAGTGTCAAAAATGTCTTACATTATGTGATTTGAGGAGTACGTGATTGCATCAGAAAGCAAAGATTAGTACTACTTTTCTCAACTAGTAGTGCGATATACTGCATTTCTAGTCTAGTCTAGTATAGTGCACCAGCTTTTGAACTCTTGAATCTCGTGCCAAGGAGCTACAGCTTGGAAGTGGAGGGTACTCACCGTTTCTAGAACCATCGATGTACTATCAATGCAGGGAAGTACACCAGTAGTGGCCTAGTGGTTACTCTCGGTGCTCTATTCAGCCGCCTCTCACATAGCTGGCTACTCACCAGCCTCCTCTCACGCACACACTAGCAGCCTGTTTATCAACGACGGTTACACGGGGCAGAACATTTGAGTTATTTGATACAATGAG
Organism: Aegilops longissima; assembly: GCA_021605205.1. Classification (NCBI taxonomy): domain Eukaryota; kingdom Viridiplantae; phylum Streptophyta; class Magnoliopsida; order Poales; family Poaceae; genus Aegilops; species Aegilops longissima. The sequence goes on along the minus strand of JAHIAM010002518.1, from coordinate 6,807 downwards.
ACTAGGCTTTTTGCTTCCATTTGTGGAGGTGTAATGGATCTCATCGAACTTTGTTAGTAGTTCCTTCTTTATGAATGAGATGAAGCAAAGCTTTTGCCTCCGCTTTCAAAAAAAACACGTCAAGAGGAATTTCTTTATAGTAGAGCCGATAATGGAGTGAAGTCCATGCGTAACGCCACAAGCTACAAAGTAGTAGTAGAGCACTTTACATACAGAGCCATATTGCACAGCTTCCCAATGCCCCGCCAGGCTTTTCCGGCTCTCCTGCTTAATTGGGAGGCTTAGTTTAAATATGCTACTATCTCGATGAGGAAGCTGCAAGTTTAGGTGCGGTTAGGCGAGCACGCAAGCCACGGATGCTGGGAAGGAAAACTCATTCACGTGGCTAGGTTGTCCAAAGGCACCCAGATTAGTTGTCCGCATCGTCCTGCTTGACTTCAAAACTCAAACTACCCGTAAGATATTGGCTCAAGAGCAAAGTGTAGTAGTACTATTTTTTAAAGGCCAACGTATGCTCGCCGGATCGAACCCACAAAACGAGGTATACACTCACGCTAACCACTAGTAGTACTCAAGTGGAGTACAACGCAACCTAGAATCGCTTTTGTCGCTAGTAGTACGACATTGTTCCTCACAAGAAACCCCTAATAATGCAAGAAACCACTAAATGCCAAGAAACTACTACCACTTGCATATGTGGCAGACTTAAGATAAGACTACCTTATCAACCATTGTACATGCTCTACCAACAAAAATCCTCGAGTGACCTCCCACCTCCGCCCGTCTCCACCTAGTCATCCTCGGCCATGGGACGCAGCTACCGCCGCTGGCGTATATGGGTCAAAATCGCCAAGCGGTGCGGAGCCCATGTTGCGGCAGCCCGGATGCTAGCCCGTCCGGGCGCCATGCCACTAGCTAGCCAAGATAGTCTGGCCCAGTGCTTGTCTCAAGGTTTGCTAGCTAGATTGGCATGGCAGGCAACGGCTTGCTCAGGCACGCCGCTGCTAAGGCCAGCCATCTGCTCGAGCGAAGCCAAGGCAACGGCTTGCTTCGCTGTGGTCACACTCAAAGCCAGCTTGCTAACCCGTCCGGGAGGCTAGCAAGGCCCAGCCCGGTCTGCTGGAGCGGGCGGCCAACTCGCCATCACCGCGCCACCGACGAACACGCATCAAGAATGTTTGAAGTAATGTTCGTGAAAAATAATGATTTGAGGGGAATAACAGATAGAAGGTCGATGTGGGTCCCTCGTGTCAACGGTCAAACAAAATGTGTTGGTTTGCTGCCTCACAAGACGGACGTGGGCCAACCCAGTCATAAATGGGTTTAAACGAACCTAATCGTGAGGAGTACTAGGTAGTAGTTTTTATGGATTAAGAAATTTTGGGTATGTTTTTGCTATTTTTGTACAATAGATTCTTCCTAGGGCTGGTTGAAAGTGGTAGTTTTTGTTAAATACTCTACATATTGTAAGTAGGAGGAAAGTTAAGCTTTGGAAGCCAATAAGCAAGGCTAGTTACATAGTGCATATGTGTACATGATTGAAAGTAAATATCAACCATGAGTGACTAATATCTTGATGGAAAACTCAAAACTATGGAATACTAGGGAAAAATGCATGGTTGGAAATACTAGCAATGTTCATGTCCGCTGTAACTAATCATAATTAGAATAATACTTATTCACAAACTTGGTACAAAACACCTAATTTTGATATACATATGTCACTAGAGATATATTATGTTTCAATTAGAATATATTCCTTGGGCTGTTTTGGTGAGGTCGTGGAGGGATGTGGTTGGTTTTAAGATACTAATTATGGGTTTTTCTCGCAAATTGTAGACAAGTGGATGTTGGTGAGAAAAGGCAACAACTTACCTCACAATCATTAGATGTAGGCATGTGTAAAAAACTAAGGATATCTCGAGAAATATGAGATAAGGTGAAGAGGAGGGATGTGGTGGTGGTTGGTGGTCGGACCGAGTGGAGGCATGGGGATTGATGACGCAAGCAATGCCACTGTGCCGCTTTGTTCCAGAGGCTTCCTTTCTTAATTGCTCAACAATGAGGTTTGTTGGAGATAAGGATGAACGAGGGAAGGCCTTGTCTGCAAATGTGAGAGGGGTGCGGTATCTTTTAGTTTAATTTCCATCCATAGATATAGATCGGACGGTCTATATTGCAAGATGGCACACGCATCATCATCACCAACTCGGTTTTTTATAAGAGAAGAAATATAAGTATGGAGATACAAACGATTATCGATACTTGCTTCCGTAAACTAGCATCTACATTCTATTCAACGCCTCGCATGTGGGGCCTTAGCACAATGACTTCGATCGTAAAACAAAGATTTTCCCATCGGCGACAAGGAGGGGGACGGCGACGCTTTTTTGGCTTGCTCTAGTCCTAGTAGTCATACTAGGTGGTCTAAGCACGTAGATTTATTCTTTTTCACGCCTCGTGTTCGCCAGATCGCCACAATCGTTGATGAATAGACGTAAGTTATTCACGGGAAACCCTTGTTGAGCGAGTTTGAGAGAGAGAGAGAGAGAGAGAGAGAGAGAGAGAGAGAGCATAGAGTGTGTGTGATATGTTAGAGACTGAGGCAATGATAATGATTCTTTGTGTCTATGTGTGTGGAGGATAGAGAGACATGTACATGGGGCTTTGTGTTGTGTAACGTGGAGACACATATACATAATTAGAGAGTGAGTGTGAGATACACATGGACATGGGGAGAGATGAGGATCCAGATAAATGGGTGTTTGTGCGTGTCTGTGTGTGTTTGTGCACGCTGTGTGTGTGAGAGGAGAGAGTGTATGTGGAGTAGAGAGACCACCGATGATGTAAACCTAGTATAAGGAAGGGGGAATGTGGACATGTGTAGTAGCGAGATAGCATGGGTGCGGGTGGGGGAGCAGACTATTTGGAAGAGACATCGAGTGTGTGTGGGAGAGGGTGTGAGAGCGAGAGAGAGAGAGCTAGCGAGAGAGAGAGAGAGAGAGAGAGAGAGAGAGAGAGAGAGAGAGAGAGAGAGAGAGAGAGAGAGGAAGAGAGGGGCGAGAGGGTCGCTTTGTGTCCATAAATGGCGATAGATAGGGAGACAATGTTGATGTTGTCCAAATTGGCCTATGAACGGAGACGCAAGGAAGCGAAGTCATCGTGTGTGATAGGGACTTCATGAGAGATCTAGAATAGATGGTGTAGAGAACAATGTGTAAATCGAGAACGATTATACATTAGGGAGCTATGCAAAGAGTCACGACATATATGTATGTGGAAGGAGTCATGGTCCGCATGTGGGAGAGATAGAAAGAGGAGAGGGTGCACAAGGAGACAAAGTGTGCTTGTTTGCAGTGGGGGTGGTGTGAGAGGAGCGCGAGAACCACATAACTAGGGAGATAGACGCTGGGGGCTTACGCTTTGTGTGTATGGGAAATATACACTCTACATAGTGTGTGTGCTTGGGTAAGAGAGATAGCGGAGACCTAGAGAGTGAGGGAAGAGATGTGCATGCCCGAGAGACAAAGTGATAGAGACCTATGTTGGGGTCCGGACTTACAAGAGAGAGGGGTGTTAATGTGCTCGGTGTTGGTGTTTGGGGAGAGAACGACTTCTCTATGTGTGTGTGTGTGTGGGTGGGGTTGACTTTATAAAAAAGTGAGGTGTCTATATTTGAGGGACTTTAGCGTGAATTGAGATATTGTGCACTCATGGTTGATCAATTTGTTTCACAGTTTGTACTATGAGATAACGATACTTTTGAACATGCGTGATATACCTTGATGTACCGAATTACAAACCTAAGATTGGAATTTTTGAATTTGACTCATCATTAGCTTTTGTAATTCATTTAAACGGAGGTACATTTTTAAGCCGGGATTTCGTGATTTCAAATTCATATATCAAACCTAGAGATATACACATACGGGCATGTTCAAACTTTATAATCATTCACTTTATTCATACACATACACATTTTTGCTTTTGTCATCATATTTAGGATAAACACATTTGGAATTTCATTTGAATTGGACCGTATGATGGTATTTGCTTGTAGTAGCTCAATGATCCATATTTGAATTGAATGGACAATCTAAGTTTCGAGTTGGAGACATTGATTTTCAAAACTTGCACATTTTTTTTATGCAAAACAAACAAATTGTCGGCCATGATATCATAGTCGGCCGCACGAGAGCAGAATACTTATAATTTTAGGCGCCAAAAGCTTTCAAACTTCCGCCACATCGAAATATCACGCTACCAAAGTTTAGCCCCTTGATATTCCTGTTTTACCCCTGCCACATGAATGGAAAAGGGCTGCTTGGTAACTCCATTGTTTCCCTCTTGCCCCAACATTCTTCCCTGAGCCCTCCCTTCCCTCCCCGACTTCTCAACCACGCAAGTCACAATCTAGTCCTCCGCCGCAGCGGTGGACCTCACACCACCGGATCTACCTTCCGCACCTTGGAACCCCCAACCGCCAACTCACCACTTCACCGGAGCCGCTAGCGATCGGGCTTGTCCACCGCCTCCATCTCCTTACCGCCATCATGGTCCACCGCACCGGATCTTCTTAACCGCGCCTCGTCCACCACCACAGATAGGCCCTTCATCGACTTTCGTCCGCCTCTTCGCTGCCCTTCATACAAGCCCTCGTCTGCTGCAACAGATCCACCTCACCGAAAGACTATACAACGCGCTCACCAAGCCTTCGCCCATCGCACCGACTCGCTTCCACGGACGCCATATTCAACTCCACCGCCCTGCTTATCGACGCCGAGCCTCATCAAAGTTATTTCGATTTGTACTCCTTCGTTTTTCTTTATCGTGCAACTGTTCACTTACCACGATGAGCTTTGTATGTCGACAGCGCCGCAATCAGAGCACCGAGCCGCTTCAAGACGGCGATAAACCGCCCAAACTCAACCGCAACACGAGCACCATCGACGATCCTTAGCTATCAAGTATGACAACGATACCCATACGCCGAGAATCAGGTACTATTATCCAACGGTCGGCGCCTACGTTCACTTTCCTAGCATAAGCACCGCACCTTTGAATTTCTTCAGGGCATCATTCAGTTTTTCATGAGACGCGTTATTCTGCTTGCACCTGTAGGGCCATACTTCTGGCAGTGAACATGTTACATGTGCTAAATTACATACCAGTGCACATATAGTTAATATGCTTTAGTTTTGTTCTGATGCCACCTGTTGGTTCCATCAGACTGCTTAATGTTCTCTATGCTTAATTACACATCAGCAAACTAGCATGTGGTTCCGCTGCTTTTTGTTCATTTTACCCTACATTTTCTGATGCTAGCTATTACATCACTGCTCCGAGCCTCTGTTCATTACTTGTTTGTGTGTTCTTGATCTTCCAAGTTGCATGACTAATTTGATGCTTCTATTAATTATGGAGCTGCCAACCCCATCACAAAATATTTGTTCTTTGGGGTGGCACTTAACAAGCATAAAATAGAAGGAAGCAGATATATTGTCGGTATGCACACCCTTCTTTCATTAGTTTAGATGAACCATTGATGATCAATTTGACCAAAGCATGCGATTAAAATTAATTTTACCTAAATAGATGGTGCGAATAAACTACAACAACTAGATTTGCAACCACGGATGTCGACGATATCTTCAAAGAACATTGCAACAGCAGCTAGGCTTCACAAAGAACATATGGTAAGCTGTGTGTTTTAGTACATGTGAAATGTAATGCGAGTGGGCTGCTTCTTGGCTTGTGCCTCAACGTAATCCTACCGAATTACAAATAGTTCAGTTGTCTCTTGGTTGTATTGCTTGATTCAATGCTTGTTTGTTGTTACGCTATACCGAGTCCAATATGTCGTGCTCATTGTACTATCGTAAAGAAATGCATGCCTATTTCATTTGAGTCCTTAACTTTTCCTCTCAACTTCATCACAAGACTGTCTTCGTAGTTTATATGAGGCCACACCTAAGTGCTTTCTCGATTATTTCAACCGCTTAGATGCCTTGGCAACTTAAATATAGCGGTTGTACACTCCTTTCAACTAGGGATGTCAATCGGGTCCTGCTTAATCCGATTAAAGTCCACTAGTGGTATGATAGTTAAAAGAGTTTTTGTTTTTGAGGAAATGAACTAGGAGGTAGCAAAACTAACTAGATGGGACCGCCGGATGTCGCTTATTTGCCACTTACATCCCTAGTTTCATCTTACCATTTTAATTTCTTTTTCGCTAATGCTGCTTGAACCATTTAAATATAGTTTGCCATGCTCGCAATAATCGTCCGTCTGCTTATCATGTAAGCTTACTGCCTGGATCATACGATAACTTTCTTACTTATGTCCAGCGGAAACCTTTCGTGATGCCGCTCACACTAGGACACAATGTACAACCCCAAAATCTATTTGTGGAAGCAAAAGCGCCATCCATGTTACCAGATGGTAGCAGCTTCAGAGGCAACACCGGAGAGCAGTCCTGAGCATAGATATTATAGTGCTTGAGGCTCTACTAGAGGCGTAAAGAGATGGTGGCTGCCATGAATGAGGTAATCTTTATCTTGAGGCTGGAAATTACGGAATTAGCGGCACGCATTATGCAAGCAACCCAAGAATTGGAGGAAGTAAGAATGTTGCATTTGAAGACGGAGGAGGTCTCGCTTATTTCGCTATCCTAAGCCCAAGGTAATCCTTGTTCTTCTTTAGATACCAGTTGAAATTGTCATTAGATTATTGTACTTGCATGTTGTGTCATGTCTCCAATGGATTATGTTGCAAGACCCCTATGTTGTCCATGTGTTGTAATGATCC
>JAHIAM010002517.1:0-38836 GCA_021605205.1 Aegilops longissima | reverse complement strand
TTGACTCGATGAGTCAATGACAGTGGGGCCCAGCCTCTAACTAAATAGGTTTAGTTTTAATTAAACATTAGTTAAACTAATTACCCCGACACCCCGGACCCATAGTCGTTTGACTGGACGCCTCATTGACCCCGACGTCATGTCACACATGGTCGACGTAATAATTTAATTTCTGGATTTATTCTAATATAGGAAATTCCGTAATATAATTCAAACTTCAAATGCTCATAACTTTTAATCAGAATCCAAATGCAAAGATTTATATATGAAAATGATCAAAAATCCATTCTATCCATTGGTACAGGTTTCATGCATGTTAAAACAAGTTAACCTTGCTGTTTAAACAGAATATGATAATGCACCTTTAGGGCTATTTCAATGAGCTAGCATTTGAATCTTTGATTCAAATGGGTTCATCCCTTTTGTTTTAGCTTGCATTAGGCCAACACACATCCATATTGCCATGTCATAGCATGCATCATATTGTTGCATATTTTCATGTGTGTTTACTTTGGTATGTTTCGGATAGGTTCTCGCCGAGGATAATCTCGACTATCCATCCAAGGGCAGTACTCTACCACCATTCCATCGTGCAAGCAACCCATTGATCATTCCGACATAAACCCATGTTCTCGCTTCGCTTCTTGTTTTATCGCATTAAGACAACGCGATTCAAACTGCTGTGTGTCATGGTAGTTGAACCCACTTCCTTTGCATGACCTGTCATTGCCATAGTAACTAGATGAAACCCACTAGTATGTGTAGGAATTGATTGAGCCATGTTTGTGATTCCTACCATGCTATGCTTGCTATGCTTAGAGTTGTGTCGTCCGCTCATCGGGATGATGAACTGGAGTGAAGGGTTGTGTTGGTTCGAGAGTGAAAGTGTTGAACACGCTTTGGTAAAGGTATCGATGAGAGGCCATGTAGGAGTACATGGTGGGTTGTTTCATTGAAGCCGATCCTAAGAACTGAGATCTGTGTTTGTGATCCATGAAATAGTTACTACCACGCATTGGGCCCAAACCAATGGACCTCTCGCTTCTTAACCACCCTTGTTGTTAGTCCGGAGTTGCAAGTAGTTTCGTGTTTGTAGCATGTCAGGGACGCAACGCTGACCTTAGGGGGGTTGTGTTGGCGTAGGCACGGGTCTTGTACCGAAAGTGCCCGCTTGGTATCTCGAACCCCGCACACATCGCTCGGGCTGTATGGGAAACCTCGCCGGACTCTCATGGATGGAACCCGAATAGGCGATAAACCCGACTAGGTACTTGAGTGTTTAGGTAGGTCGTGGCCGACACCCACGCTGGGCTTCCGCTGAAGGTTGCCGAGTACATGTCGTGGTAAACGGCTGTAAGTGGTGAGAGCGCAGGTGAAGAAGTACACCCCCGCAGGGTTTTAATATGATCTATTCAATAGCCGTGTCCACGGAGAAGGACTTCTGCTTGCCTATATCAGTTCATAGACAAGTAAATGGATACTACTAAAAGCCTCAAGATAAGTGTGAGTATCATGGATGGCCCTCTCGTGGATGACGAGAGGATCCACGGTGAGTATTGTGAGGTGATTAGTGGACTCTGTAAAGCGACAAATGCTTTACAAGTGGTGTCACGAGGATAGCTTAGCCAAGAGTCAAAGCTGGCTTGTCTGTAATTAACTCCACCACCTTCTTGAGAATGTGCATGTATGATAGGATTCTGTGTAAGACTTGCCGAGTACCTCCGCACTCATGTTTGCTTAATTAATGTTTTTCAGAGGACAACACCGCCCCTCCGATGGGTTCTATGTAGATCTCGACTTCGACGAGTGAACTAGCCACCTGTGGTGGTCCAAGGCTTGTGAAGGGCCATTGTAGATAGAAAGGCTTCAACAAGCTTTCTTTCTTTCTAGAGTCTCAGATCAGACTAGTTTGCTTCCGCATGTGCTTGTATGCTTGTATGACTTGAGTGTTGGGTCATGTGACCCCACCTGTATGGATATAGTTATGTATGGCTCCTGAGCCTCTTAAATAAAGTACTTTGAGTTGTAGAGTTTTGTTGTGATGCCTTGTTGTATTTACTCATATCGGGCATATTATGGTATGATTGAAATGCTTGGTATGAGTGGGATCCGACAAACTAGTTGTTTATCTTTGGCAGCCTCTCATATGGGAAAATGTAGTCTTGTGCTTCGAGCGATAGTAGTCCGCCATGCCCGGTTCACCGGAGTCCCGCTAGCCCAAAGACTACCGCTTGGACACTTGACTGGCTTCGGCATGTGTTTCACTTCGCTCCTATGTCCGTCTCTTCGGGAAATGTCACGCGTGGTATTCGAGTCCTGCTTAGCTCTGCTACAGCCCGGATACCGGAGTCCTTTAGCCCAAAGGCTACAGCCCGAATATATACGCTGATGACCGATATGCTCGATGTGATTCATGTATGCCTCGTCCCCATAGGTTAGCGCCGCTTGGGTTCACGATCAGCCATGTCGGCCCGGTTCTTTGTCATGTGGATGCTAGCGACACTATCATATACGTGAGCCAAAAGGCTAAACGGTCCCGCCATGGTAAGGCGACACCTGGGAGAGTACCAAGTGAGGTCGCAAAGTGATATGAGGTGTTACCAGCTAGGTCGATGTGACTTGAAATCGTGGTCCCGACAGCTGGCATCGTGAGCAGGCTGCTCAGAGGTTCGCTAAGCCCAACCGGTCGATGTTGAGTCTAGAAATGCTTTAGTTATATGTAGGGAATTGATTGTGGAGGAACGTAAGGCTCTTTTTACTCCTTTACCTTATGCCCTCTAATCTGAGTCATCCTCTTCTCATTCTACGTGGGTATAGGACTAGGCTCTTTCTCTCTATCAGTTCACGTGTTACTAATCCGTAGTAACTTATAGGATTGTTGGTTACATTCTCGCCTCGCTTCTACTAATTTTTGGTATGCTATCGCTGAACTTAACCTTGATATGATGTTGTTGAGTGGTTTTGCAATCTGATTTTGAATGTCTCAAATCTGGTTTTGAGCATTTACGTATGTTATGCTGCCCGATTTTCCCTAGAAATTTTATGTCTTTGCATTGTGGTTGTGCTTTCAGATGGCCACCGTGCCTGTAACCAAGTGGTTCGTTCAATTCGCTGTGATGTGTGTGGTCACATGGCAATGTTGGTTCGGTGATGATTGAGACCGTTACCGGCGGTATCCCGAATATACCGCCGAGGAGCAGTTTAGGGATTTCAATCAAAGCCAATATCTCAGGCACGGTCAGATTTATCCATCTTATCCCGAGCTATCGAACCGCTTCACCGCTCTTATGGGCTCGGATCACTATTGGAATGTCCGCAAGATGCAGCCTATTCTATGATGACTATTATTCGAGCTGAATCGCTTTGTCGGGCAACACCGATTTCCGCTACATGCCAAGATCCTCCCCGGGCGCATGGCTACCTTCGTGGTATGTACAACGATGCATCCCATGAGGACTCTCTCCTTCACACTACTACCGAGATGCTGGAGGACAAGGACCGTGAAAACCGGCCTGCGATGGAGCTATTTAATGCCCGCTCGATCACTGGCTACTCGACTGGTTTGCACCTCGCCAGTGCAAGCTTGGATACATGGACATGAGGGACTTGTACCTCAAGGGCTGGTCTGCCAGACTTTATGGAGTGGCGTGAGGTTGGAGGCATCACCTCCTCGGGGGCTCTCGCCTCGCCGCTTGTTGGACCACGGCCACATCCGAGTCCCTATGGTCCATGTGCTCCACAGATCGCTCTGCTTCCTGATGATCATGTTCCACTTCCGTGCTTGGGTGGTGAATTCTATGAGGACTACTACGGAGCTGCCCGAGTTAGTAGTAGTATTCCTAGTATGGTAATAGTTGTATTTCCACCGCCCGCTGTGACTTGTGGAATATGACCGAGTGTGTATCGCTCCTAAGTGTAGAAAAATAATGTATAGGAGTTGGAATGCTCCGGCGAGATGTAACGCCTTTCCTTATAGTTGTAATTCGTCGGCCTTGTACTAAACTATGAATGGTGTGTATGACCGCTGGTATATATATGGCAGTTTTATATTACCATGTCATACGGATGAACATCTCTCATTCCATGTTATCCATTACATTCCGCACTTCCTTGTTAAACTCTGCCATCCTGGTTTAAACCTTTGCTTTGTTTCCTAGGATGGTCAACACCGAATAATCCCGCTGCTTCGAGCAGGGAGAAGCCAAATAAATTGGAAATGCAAACCTGCCTCAACCGCCATCTTTGGCCGAGGTTATGCCGAAGCGTAACGCATAAGCGTGAGACCAATCGCCATCGGAGCGGATTGAACAAAACACCACACGCCAGCCAAGAAATGATTTGTTTCACTCAATGACTTCGCAAGTCAGTATCCACCGGTTCAAATATTCCGCTGAGCCTCTCGACGAGATGATTGGCTTCGCAGATCAACCACAAGCTGCGCTCTCGCCAACGTGGCTGAGGCCGACAAGGTTACCTTTGCCGCTTATCATCTTGAAGGCCCCGCTAGTCTCTCGTGGGAGAATTATGAGGCTATGCGTCCGGTTGGACGAATTACAACTTGGGCTGAATTCAAGCCGCCTCCGTGAGCATCACATCCCGTAAGGTCTCATGGACCGCAAAAGGGAGGAATTCTGCAGCTTTCACCCAAGGTAGGTCGACAAAGGATGCCATGTACCGTGAATTTGGGAATTTAGCACGTTATGCTCCCGAAGAAGTTTCTACCGACGCCAAGAAGGTGCAAGGTTCCGCAAGGGACTTAGCCTCGAGCTACGCCGAGACCTTCGCCTCGCATGAGTGCACTTTTCGGTTAGTCAATAAGGCTATCACACCAAACTGGGGCGCCTGATTTTGAAGCTTCGCAAGCACGTCCCGCGACTCGATCTTCATCCGCTCGATCCCGTGGCGCCGGGTTTGATTCCAAATACTGCTCTACCACCTGTGTTCACCCCGAGGCCATCCTTTGAGGCGCCCGCCCAACCAGCAGAGATATGTTCCGCCTAAGACTTATGGAGGCCCCATCGCTAATGCTGCTCCACGCCCAATGTGATAACTTGCTTCAAGTGGAGAGACGGGCCACTACATCCGTGAGTGTCCCCAAAACAACCCCACCAAGTTGAAAGTCTCATGGCCGTGGCAAGCCAGCAGAAAGGTGCTCCATGCTAAACCAGCTTGACACCGCCGTGGCCACGCCAACTATGTTTCGCCAAGAAACTTATGAGGATCCCAACGTCGTTTCGGACGCTTCCTTGTTAATTGCCATCCCGCAATCGTTTTTTTGATACCGGAGCATCTCATTCATTTATTTCGAGAGCTATGCTCGCTTGCACAACACCACATTCGCGACATGCATACCTCCATGGAAATTAAACTCTGGTTCTAGATGGCAAACCTCTAGAATAAGTCATGGAATGAAACTTGTCGACGATTAGTCTTTCTTGCCTCTTTAATAGCTCTCAAGTCCTCTGACATAAACATCATCTTGGGTATGGACCGGATGTCAGCCCATTATGCTAAGATTGATTGCTCTACTAGAACTGCTCAACTCACCCATCCTTCGGCAAGACAAGCTTAATGTTTTAACCCAGTGTCAAACGCCAGCCTTTACTCCTTAAATGCCAACCCCTTCCGCACCTCAAGATATTCCGTAGTCCGTGATTTCCTGATGTCTTTCAGAGGAACTGCCAGTGTTCCACCGACAGGATGTCGAGTTCGTGATAGATCTTGTTCCCTAACAGCCCCAATCTCTAGAAGACCTTATAAGATGGCACCCCTAGAACTAGCCGAGCTTAAAAAACAACTCGATGAGTCCTTGCAAAGGGTTTCATCCGCCCTAGTTCATCCCCATGGGCTTGCCCCGGCCCTCTTCGTCAAGAAGAAGGATGGAACGGATCGGATGGTTGTAGATTACCGACCGCCAACTTGGTCACTATCAAGAACAAGTATCCGCCCCCGTGATCAACGATCCGTATGATCAGCTCGCTGGATCCTCAGTGTTTTCCAAGATGGATTTGAGGTTGGGCTACCATCAAATCAAAATCAAGAATGGGGACATTCCTAAGACGGCCTTTGTTACTCGTTATGGCCAGTACGAGTACACCGTCATGTCCTTTGGGTTAACCAATGCTCCAGCACTCAATCTTCATGGAGTATTTGGATAAATTCGTCGTGGTATACCTCGATGATATACTCATCTACCCAAGAATGAGGAAGAACATGCCGAACATCTAAGGCTAGTATTGATGAAACTTCGAGAGCATCGCTTTATGCCAAATTCTCTAAGTGTGAATTCGGTTACCATAAGTGACCTATCTAGGCCATGTAATCTCCGGTAAGGGCATTGTTGTCAATCCCGAAGCGAGTTCAAGCCGCCCTGACCGGACTCCACCTGAATCGGTCAAGCAAGTTCGAGTTTCTCGTTTAGCGAAGCTATTGCCGCCGCTTCGCCGAGAATTTCTAAAGTTGCTAAACCTCTAACCGAACTCCTCAAGAAAGATAAAAGTTCGAATGGACGCCATAAAGGCGAAGTTCAGCTTTCAGAACCGAAAAGACACCGACATCCGCCCCGCATTTGTTCCACCAGATTTTTCTAAGGACTTTATTATCTATTGCGACGCCGCGACAAGGACTAGGTTGCATACTCATGCAAGATCGCATGTGATTGCCTACGCTTCTACAGGCTAAGGCCCACATGAGGATAACTATCCCACACACGCATCTAGAGCTTGCAGCAGGGTTCATGCACTCAAAACCTGGCGACATTACCTTCTTGGTAATCGCTATAAATCTACACCGATCACCAAAGTCTGAAATATATCTTCACCCAACCGGATTTGAATCTCGTGCAAAGACGTTGGGTCGAGTTGATTACAGACACGACTTAGGAATATCTTACACCCTGTGCAAAGCCAATGTCATGGTGACGACTAAGTCGCGAAATCTTATCAGAATAACCTGATGTTACAACAAAGTCAACCATTTCTCCACGAGGAATTTCGTAAGATTAATCTCCACATTGCTCCTCGAGGATTCCTTTCCACGCTGGTGGCGAAACCTACCCTTACGGATCAGATCATCAAAGCACGTATGTAGATCCGGAATCTCCCGTATCGGGAGAAACATCAAGAAAGGAGTCGCAGATTGTTTCTCCATTGATGAACAAGGTGTCGTGTTCTTTGGAGACCGCCTAGTGGTCCCTAAGGTGCGCAACTCGAGGCGATTGATCCTTAAGGAAGCTCATGACTCTCCTCTCACCATTCATCCCGGTAGTACTAAAATGTATCAAGACCTACGCCAGAGGTTTTGGTGGACTAGGATGAAGAGAGAAATCGCTCAATACATTGCTAATTGCGACGTCTGTCGCCGAGTTAAAGCAGAGCATCAACGGCCTGCTGGTACCCTTCAACCTTTGGAAATTCCTGAATGGAAATGGGATAAAATCGGTATGGATTTCATTACCGGGTTTCCCAGACCAAGAGAGGAATAATGCTATCTTCGTTGTCGCTGATCGCCTTTCCAAAGTAGCCCACTTCCTACCCATTCGTGAGAGTATAACCGCTAGCCAGCTAGCTGAATTGTACATCTCTCAAATAGTGTCTCTTCATGGTGTTCCATTGAGATTAACTCTCGCACCGTGGAAGTCTCTTCACCTCTCGATTTTGGGAAAGTTTCCAAAACGCTATGGGAAATCGCCTCCTTTAGCACCGCCTTCCATCCTAAATCAAGTGGTCAAGTAGAACGAGTCAATCAAATCCTAGAGGATATGCTTCGAGCTTCATCATCTCTTTCGCATGAATTGGGAGAAATGCCTTCCATTCGCCGAGTTCGCTTATAACAATAGTTATCAAGCCAGCTTGGCCAAAGCTCCTTTCAAGTCCTTTATGGACGGAAATGTCGAACTCCTCTTAATCTGGTCGAAACCGGGAGAGACAACTCTTGGCCCGGATATGATTCAGAAGCGTAAGAGCAGGTTCGCGTTATTCGTAGAAATTGAAAACAGCCCAATCTCGCCAAAAGAGCCAATATGATCGCAAGCATAAGCCTATGGCTTATGAAATTGGCGAGAAGGCTTACTCCGGTTACTCCTTTGAAGGAACCCATCGATTCGGTATCAAAGGCAAGTTGGCTCCTCGTTACATTGGACCCTTTCGCATTCTTGCCAAACGAGGAGAAGTTGCCTACCAATTGAACTACCTCCGCATCTTTCCGAGTCCATGATGTCTTCCACGCTTCCCAACTCAGCGTTGCTTCTCGGATCCTATCCGTGGAGTGGTCCACAAAACGCTTGATCTCCAAGATAACCTCACCTATCGAGAATATCCCGCTCAGATTCTCGATCAAGCGAGCGCATTCACCCGACGCCGAATATCAAGTTTCTAAAGGTTCAATGGTCAAACCATTCCGAGCAAGAAGCAACTTGGGAAAGGGAGGATCGTCTACGACTTGAGTATCCCACCTTTTTCGCAACAGATCCTAAATCTCGGGACGAGATTCTTTTGAGTGGGGGTGAGTTGTCACATCCTAGCTAGACCATGCATTAGGGTGTGCATCATGTTTAAATTTCATTTGAATTTGAAATGGGGAAGACAGAAACCCCAGAACCCCCCCTTAATTCAACTAGGGTTTACTAAAATTTATTTCAATGAACCTGAAATGCCCCTCAAAATGCTCATCATCTTTGCTTTGGTTCAGAGCCTATGTCAAAAGTGGTGCACCATTTTCTAGGTCATCCAAAGGTCTTTGAATTAATTCATTAGCATTTGAACTTGAGCATTTCAAATTATATAAAATATTTCAAATGTCCAAATATTGCCAAACCAAAATGTTTCATGTTGGAAATGTTTCAACAATGGACCAGGAGCATTTTGGTGAATTTTGAAACTATTTTGGTATTTTTAAAACTCCACAAAGTTGCAGAAAAATAGAAAAAGATAAAACAGGAAGAAACTTACCGGCGCCTCCCTACACCTGCCCACCTGCCGCCCAGCCCAGCAGCAAAAGGCCAATAGCTGCTTGGCTCGCCAGCAGCAGCCAGTGCTCGGGCGGCGAAGCACCGCATGGGTGCCACGCACCTGGTTGCCGCCTCGCCGCTCCTCTCGCCCACCTGCCGACGTGGTTCGCCTCTCTCTCCCCGAACCCCCGACACCTCCTCTCCTCCCCGGCTCCTCTCTCTCAAGCGCTTCCCCCGCTTTGGCCGCCCGCCGCAAGACCATCGCCAGAATCAGCGCCCCCGCCGTCTGCTCCTCCTCACCTTGTCCAGAGCTCCGCAGCTCTCAACTACCCCGAGCTAGCCGAGCCCCGCCGCTCAAGTGAACCAACCCACCACACCGACCTCGAGCGAGTCCACTGTCCGCCGAGATCCCTTCAACGCCGTGTCGCCCGCCCGTCCCCGACCTCAACGAGCGGTTCTACGAGTTGCCCGTGAGCCCATCTACTTCCCCTTCCCTTTCTCTCTCGCTCTCGAGTAGTGTAGCAACCGAATGGAGCTCACCAAGACTCACCGGCCATGAGCTCGTCAGCCGACGTGTTCTCGGTCACCCTCCGGCCACCTCTTGGTGTCCATCACACTCACCGCACCCCATGGGGTCTAACCATGCACTCCCCGCACCTCACCGACCCCTCTAGCCCCAAGTTCGCCTTCAGCCAAACTCCGACGGCCGCCTAGGTCGTCGCCAGCGCCGACTCCGGCCACCCCAACCCCAACTGGCTCCACCAGTAGCTGCGGCATGTTCCCAGCTACCCATAGCCACCCTCCGCGGCTCGTTTGGTCGCCGGAATGGCCAAACGCACTTCCGCCGCCGCGTCGGGCTCGTCGGCGGCTAGACGCCGGTGCAGCCGACGTGGACTTTGACCACGGTGGCCCTGGTTGACTCGATGAGTCAATGACGTGGGGGCCCAGCCACGTTAACTAAATAGGTTTAGTTTTAATTAAACATTAGTTAAACTAATTACCTCGACACCCTCGACCCACAACAGTTTGACCGGACGCCTCCGTTGACTTCGACGTCATGTCGACGATGGTCGATTTAATAATTTAATTTCTGGATTTATTCTAATATAGGAAATTCAAGAATATAATTCAAACTTCAAATGCTCATAACTTTTAATCAGAATCTAAATGCAAAGATTTATATATGGAAAATGATCGTAAAAATCCATTCTATCCATTGGTACAGGTTTCATGCATGTTAAAACAAGTTAACCTTGCTGTTTAAACAGAATAAGATAATGCACCTTTAGGGCTATTTCAATGAGCTAGCATTTGAATCTTTGATTCAAATGGGTTCATCCATTTTGTTTTAGCTTGCATTAGGCCAACACACATCCATATTGCCATGTCATAGCATGCATCATATTGTTGCATATTGTCATGTGTGTTTACTTTCTGGTATGCTTTTCAGTGATAGGTTCTCGCCTCGAGGATAATCTCGACTATCCATCCAAGGCGTACTCTACCACCATTCCATCGTGCAAGCAACCCATTGATCATTCCGACACAAACCCATGTTCTCGCTTCGCTCTTGTTTTACTGCATTAAGACAACCCTCCACCATCTCGCACCTCGCCAATCGCAGGGACCTAAACTACTAAATGGAACAGCACAAGAGACACAAGATTTATACTAGTTCGGGCCACCGCTGTGGTGTAATACCCTACCTAGTTTGTGGTGTGGTGGATTGCCTCAGGGCTGATGATGAATAATACAAGGAAGAACAGCCTCACGAGGGTCTGTTTGGCGGTGCGATGAACTGCTAAGTGGTGTTCGGGTCGCCTAGCTTGAGGATCGGGTCTCTGTCTCATCTCGGATCTCGGATCCTCTACCCTGTGGGTGGCTATTCCTATTTATAGGCGAAGGCCTGGGCCTCTTCCCAAATATTGAGCGGGAAGGGCGCCAACAATTGGCCATTTGAAGGGGAACACAATGTACACTTATCCCGACTAAAGTTGGTCCTCGCCGCCAAAGGCTCGTGATGACGCTCGCTTGGGCTCCCGATGACTCCTTCCACCGCTGGGGCTGGTCTTGGTCTTGTTGCACCAAAACGGATGCCTTTGCTTGATGCTCTCGCCTCGCGCTTGCTCCCTTTGCACCAAAGAGGAAGGAGGACGCCATGCTGGCTGGCGCTCGATCGGGCGCCTTGGTCGCCATGGCTTGCGCATGGGCACCTCGCGAGGTACCCCTTGAACTCTCCGCCTCCTCATGAGCCAGCCTGACGAGGCCATGCCTCGAGGAAGCTCCTCATCGTCCGCCTCATGAGGCTTGGCCTCGCGAGGGTCTTGAGCTTGTGTTGATGAAGATGGGCTGTCCTGGCCTCCTTTGAGCCACGCCGCAGCCGCAGCAGTGCAAGTCTGGGACCCCTTTCCCGAACGCCGACAGAGCCCCGGCCCATGGCGCTACCAACTTGGCCGAGCGGAGAAGCGAAGGGCAAGTGCTGCGTCATGGGTCTAACAAACAAGCGGCCTTGGGCGCCAAGGTGGCGTTGATTGGACGCCGGCGCCTCGCAACCGCTGGGTTGATAATAGAGCGGCATCTTCCTTGTCTCCTTTACTTTCTCCGCTTGTCGCTCAGATCCCTTTCTTGCGCCTCCCCTCTGCTTCCAAGACCTTCAGATCCACTCCGCAAGGTGTTCTAGCCAAATCATGGCGCCGCCAAGCCCCACCGAGCTTGGTACTCTCCCGCCTTGGACCCGCCAAATGTGTCAGGCGAGCCTCACTCGATCGCGCCAGGTTGGTGGAGGCGCGGCCAATGGAACAGCGGTGTTCAAGGTCGGCTCCTCCGCCTCGAGGCTCGGGAGTGCCTTCTACCCGTTCTTCGTGAGCGCCATCATTGCTGGTCTGGTGCCTCCCTTCTCGAAGTTCTTCTTCTCCGCCCTCCGCCATTACAACATTCAAGCTCGCACCTCCATCCCAACTCCGCCCTTCTTCTCGGGCGATCTTCGCCTACTATTGTGAGGCCCATGTTGGGGTGAAGCCTCGTGGCCTTGCTGCGCCACTACTTCTCCTCCGAACCTCCCGTGGTTCCGCCCTGATCTTGAAGCTTCGTCACAAGAACGACGGGCCATTGCCATCTCAAACCCCGGAAGCGGATTGAGGGCTTCAGGAGCAAGTGGGTCTTGGTAGACGCTGGGCGCATCCACCCTCGGCTGATCCTGCCCACGGAGTGCCCTGAGAGCTTCGACGACTGGTCCCGAGTGGAGCTTCAGGATCCCCGCCAAGCCGGTGCCGAGAAGATGGATGCAGATCTGAAGCCGCCAACGCGGGCGGTGGCGGACGGACCGGCAAGGCTGCCGAGGGAGTTCCCGAGCACCAATCGCTCCGCTCGCCAAGATTTCGCCTCCGGCGTGGAGGCCTCACTCGAGCCCGTGGCCTGGCCAGCGGGATCTGGCGACGGTCCTCCCGTCCTTGGTTAGGGGCTATGTGGCGAGATCGAGGGCGCCCAAGCCTTGTTCCTTCGTGAGGATTGGGAGCAGGTAGTGGGGCCCATGCCGGTCTTCAATGGGGACGGGCCTGCGTTCAAGAAACACGCCTAATATGCGACCCTATCCAAAAGGAACTCAAGGTCCCACCAAGGATAGACCAAGATATTGAAACGCTTTTGCAAGGTGGATATCATTACATCAACATTACATAATAGATGGGGATACATACATAAAGCACAAATGCCACGAATACATCAACATCATATACAAGATCAACATCCGACTACGGATGAAACATAAACAGAAACTCAAACAATATCCACCTCGCTAGCCCAGGCTGCCGACCGAACCTATCCCCGATCAAGAAGAAGAAGAAGAACTCCAACACAAGCAAACATCGCTCTCGCGGCCATGATCATCGCATAAACCTGTACTCGCAACGGTGGTGTAGTAATCAGTGAGCCACGAGGACTCAAAGAATCCCATTACCATGGGTATCAAGACTAGCAAAGCTTAATGGGTAAGAAAGGAGTAAAGTGGTGAGGTTGCAGCAGCGCTAAGCATATATGGTGGCTAACATACGCAAATGAGAGCGAGAAGAGAAACAAAGGAACGGTCGTCAACTAGTAATGATAAAGAAGTGATCCTGAACTCCTACTTACGCCGACATAACCCGTAAACCGTGTTCTCCTCTTGATCAACCCCGAAAGAGACACTCACTACACGCACACGGTTGGTGTATTTTAATTAAGATCAACTTCGGTTTTCTACAACCGACATTAACAAATTCCCATCTGCCACATAACCACGGGCACGACTCGAAAGTTTATACCCCGCAGGGTGTCCCAACTTAGCCCATGATAAGCTCTCGCGATCAACGAAGGATATTCCTTCTCCCGGAAGACCCGATCAGTCTCGAATCCGGCCACAAGACATTTCACAAAGAATAAAACAAGACCAGCAAGACCGCCTGATGCGCCGACAATCCCGATAGGATCTGCACATATCTCGCTCTCGTGGCAACACCGGATGAGACAGCTACGAGTAAAACCAACCCTCAAGTTGCCCTAAGGTGGTTCTCAAGAAGTGTTTCGGTTTGGGCCAACACTTAGAGAAGCACCGTCCGGGGGCTAATAAAGATGACCCTTGGGTTAATTACTCCCAAGGAAATATAGGTGGTGGTGAGGCAAATGGTAAAACCAATGTTGGGCCTTGGCCGAAAAGTCTTATTCAAAGCAAACTGTCAAGGGGGTCCCATAAATCACCCGACCGCTAGGGACACAAAATCCGGGAACATAATACCGATATGACGGAAACTAGGGCGGCAAGATTGGAACAAAACACCAGGCATAAGGCCGAGCCTTCCACCCTTTACCAAGTATATAGATGCATTAATTAAATAAGATATATTGTGATATCCCAACAAGTAAACATGTTCCAACAAGGAACAACATCTCCATGTTCCAACAAGGAACAAACTTCATCTTCACCGCAACTAACAACGCTATAAGAGGGCTGAGCAAAGCGGTAACATAGCCAAACAAAGGTTTGCTAGGAAGGGTGCAAAAGGTTAGAGGTCGACATGGCAATTTGGGATGGCTTGATAAACAGTAATAGGTAGCGCAGCATAGCGAAAGAACGAGGCAACTAGCATAGCAATGATAGTAGTGAGATCCAGTAGCGGTCATCTTGCCTGAAATCCCGCAAGGAAGAAGAACGAGTCCATGAAGAAGATGAATGGATGAAGCCAAACCAAGCGTAGACGAACGAATCCTCACGATCGCAACGAAACAGGAACTAACAAGAAGAAGCACACAACATAGTAAACACACCACACAATAACAAGGCAAGCTGCACAACAAACATGATGCATGACAAAGCTACATGAAGCTACTCATGGCAAGAGATGATGCCAACAAGAGCAACACATCAAAGCAAGTTTAAATGAGGCCGAACAACATATAACAACTCCTAGAAGTCCTCATATGCAAATTTCGAAATTGGTCCAGATCTGGATAAACCTTAAGTTCAAGTGGTTAAACATCAAGTTAAGATGCACCACGATGATCTACACGAAATTCTAGTCAAGTTACATATAAAGTTCATTAGATTCGGAGCTACGGCCTAGAAGATATGAGCAAAACAAGTTGAGCATGGCATTGATGCAAAATGCATACAAACATCAAGCAAACCACCTCAAAACATGGATGCAACATGATAATATGAAACTACATGCAAAATCAAGCAAGTTTCATATAGAGCACACTCAAATCGGAGCAACGGTTCAACACATACACCCTATACAAGTCATGACAACAATCTGCCCAAAACAGCAACTAGGCATATTGCAAGCATCAAAACAATATGCTACAGCACCTCAATATGAAAACAAAAGGCAAGGGCATGATGTACAGGTAAAGCATTACAAAACATGAACACTGAGCTATCTCCAGAAATCACTAGACATGCTCAAAATGATATGGCAAGATTGCAACTAATAACAGTTTCAGCATTGGCAGAAATAACATCAGGTTGCAATGTTTAGAGCTATCAAACAACATGTTACAGGAACTTATCATGGCAAAAAAAGGCATGGCATGAATCTACTAATTGCATAGAACAAAAGTCCTTTAGTGACCATAATCCAAAAGGATCAGAAAATATAGTAACACCCATGTCAATATTGAAAGTTTCATAACAGATTCAGCAACATGGCATGTCAAAACTGATAACAAGTAGGCATGTTTACAAGCTCAATGCACTCACTACAGAGCCTTATATGAAAAACTAAGCATACATACATCAAGAAGACATGGCCTAGAAGACATACATGGCAAGAACAATAACATAGCATACAAGGATCAATCACAACAACCTTGGCAAAATTGAATAACCTGTAAACAATCTGCCAGGAACATTTTGAAGAAAAGTAGAGCTCGATTGACTCAAGCTATGGCACTCCATAATTGCAAACAAGGGCATGGATGGATAGAGCAAGACATGTTTTACAAAACATCCTTACTGAAGTATCTCAAAATATGCATGGATCTCTCGGTAGCATCAAGTTAACATGGCATCAAAATATCAGCAAAACAGGGCTGAAAACAGCAACATCAAGACACCTAGTTTGCATGCTTGTGCTAGTCACCACATAGATCACAAAAATACATGGCATATACCCCTGGAAAGATGGCATGGCATATTACAAAACACATGTAGGACTCAAGTCCATAGGATGCACACATCAATCATGGCAAAATGACAAAGTGCATGTTCTGATAAAAATCAGAAACTAACATCACATAGCACTCTTCCAACAGCATTTCGGGCATCAAGATGAGCTCAAATGAAAATGATGCAATGAGATGAAATGATCTACTCATCGAAACGAACATTTCGACATATTACACGCGCAAAACGGAGCTACATGCACAGAGTTACGATGCGATGAAATTGCAATAAAATATGCAACAATTCGGGGACTTAGTCATTTTCAGGAAAAAAAATCATATGAGCGCATAGTAACTCAAACATCGCCTGGGCGGATTTGGTGGCGCCACCTAGCGGGCTGAGCCCAGGTTGGCGGGAGGTCTTGGCAGGCAGGCGCTACCGGGCCGGCAGTGGCGTTCTCGGGCCGAGGCCCATGAGGGGAGCTTGTCGTCCTCCTCGCGCCTGCACGAGCATGCCTAAGGGGCGCCATGGCAGCGGCGGGGCGGCGGCGCCGGCCAGCAGGAGGCTGTGGAGGGCCGCGCAGGGAAAACGAGCAGATCCGCCGGCTTGCCGGATCCGGTGGGGCGGGCTCGGTGAAGCTTTAGGGCGGCGGCGGCGAACTCGGAGAGAGAGAGAGAGGGATCCGAGAGAGAGAGAGAAGAAGAGGAAGAAGGCGGGCGGCGAGGGACCTGGTCCGGCGGAGGCGTGGTCGGCGGAGGGATCTCCGCGGCTCTCGCCGGTGACTGCCGGAGACGGACGTGGCGCGGGGTCTGGGCGGCGGCCGGCGGCGAGATCGGGATCGTCCCCGATCCGGTCGAGCGGGGCGAGCGGGAGGCGCTGGCCTCGGGCTTGGCAAGGGCTGGGGGGTCGGGCGGGCTGCGCCCGGCCTAGCGGGCTCGCGGAGGAGGGAACGGGGCAGGGCGACGGGCGCCTTCCGGTTGGCCCGGGCGTGGGCTGCGGCGGCGGAGGCTGGGGGGCGCGCCACTTGGCGGAGGGAGCTGGGGCGTGCCGGATCTGGAGGGGGGAGGCGGCGGCGCGGCCCTCGAGGTGGGAGGAGGCGGTGAAAACGAGGAGGAGAGGGGGGTAGGCTGCCAAAATGGAAGGGAAGGTGTATATAAAGGTAGGGACTAGGGTTGAGGATTTTGAGGGTTTGAGCCCGATCGCGATCCGACGGACCCGATCGAGAGGGGGGTTAGGCAGGCCTAGGTGGGCTGTGACGAGAGGGTCTGAACTGAGGGGAGAGAAGAGAGGTGTCGCCCGGGGACTATTCCGGAGACCGAAACGTCCGGCGAGAATACCGGCAACGGTGCCGCTACATATTTAACGATTGGGCTATCAAACGAGCTCCGAATGACACGAAACTTGACAGGCGGTCTACCGGTGGTATACCAAGGCCGCTTGACAAACCTCGGGCCATTCCGAGAAAGTTTAACACCCACACATGAAAAGAGGTAAAAGGGGGCGCCGGGAGACATAGGAGTGCCGGATTGCAAAACGGACAACGGGGAAAATGCTCGGATGCATGAGACGAACACGTATGCAAAATGAAATGCACATGATGACATGATATGAAATGCAGATGATGGCATGGCAAAGAGCAACACGCAAGCACATGACATGGCAATGACGGCGAATAACTGGCAGACACCTGGCGCATCGGATCCGGGGCGTTACAACACTCCTCCACTAACAAGAGATCTCGTCCCGAGATCTTAGGACCGAGACGGAAGGGGAAAAGGATGAGGTGAAGCAAGAATTGAAGAGAAGAAGCAAAGAATCGAGAGCACTCGAGAATAAGAAATGAACGACGAGAATGACGAGAATCAAAGCTCACGGAATCAAGATAAACTCTGAAACCACTCGTTCTAACCGGAGTGGTTAGAATGAGAAAATAAACGGATAAGACTGAAAGGATTTAGGCAGCACACCGGTTGAAAATGGAAGGATTAGAACACGAACTAGAGAGGATGGAATGATACTTGAAGACATGACACAAAACCTCCGGAAAGAATTGAAAAAGTTGAATGAAAAGAACGGATAAGAATATGACAACTTGTGCCACGAATGAAATAGAAAGCATCTTACAAGAAAGGATTGAACGGAGTTGTTGGAAATTCAACAACAAAAGAATAAGCTTGTTGTGGACTTATGGATAACATCTCAGAAATTATGAGGTGATAACCAACCATAAACGGAAATGATTGGATAGCTTAGAAGAATAACGAAGAAATGCAAAACTCCACTTCAAAAGAAAACGGAGAATTAATTGCACTTCGAAAGGCAAGAAGGAAAGATACTTGAACTCCATCGACAAAATCTTGATGAACTCTTGACGAAAAGATTAAATCATGAAGAACCACCATGAAGAACTCCGGTAACAAAAGGATGATGAGATAGAATGAAGGATGAAAAGAATAAGATGAGCCTTGCGATGATTTAGATGGAGGTTCCGACGAGATGGCTGAGGAAATTAATTGAACTCCGGAAAAGAAAAGATGAAAACACTAGGAACTAGAATTTATTCATCAAGAACAAACTCCGAAGGAAGGGATTAATCACTTGGATGAAATAAGAATAAGATTTATTGTATGCTTATCCTTCATCAAATTAAATTGATGACCAACAATGGATCTGGCATACTACTTATTCTTCTTGAAAAAGGATTGAGAAGGGATAGCACAGAACTTGAGAAAGTCTTCATGAACCACCGGTAGGATTGGAAAGAACGAATGAATTAATATGATAATCAAAGAAAAAGAATCTGAATGAACCACCGTAAGAATTCGAAATGACTGATGAAAGAGAATGAATCACCGGGAAGAATTAGAAGAACAAATAAGCAAGAGGGGATTTAGATGCAAAAGAACAAAGAGATCATGAGCTGATTAAAGAACACTTGAACGAGGCACCGGGATCAATATTGAGACGAACGAAAGGGCACGGATATAGAATAATTGGAGAACGACTTTGAAAACTTGGAACGAAGAAATATTCCGAAAAGATGGCCTCCAAATGATCGAGACAGAAAACAACTCCTGAAATACTCTGGATGGATGAAAAGAATTTACTTGACTGGAAACAATTAGATAGGATAACATCGAGCTATCACCATGAATCTCCGGGAGAATGGACAAGATTTAGAGGAAAACTCTACTTCGGTCTTCAAATGAAGACGAGAAACACCACCAAAATTACTGAGATACTCCGGGAGAATGAAAAGCGAAGAGGTTGAGCCAACAGTGAAATGATTTGAAATCAATCTTGGAAAAGGCATCTGACTGATGAAATTCATACTTACGTCACACTTGAAAGGATTTGAGAATAACTCCGGGGGAATTAAAGGAGTCAGGTAAGATCCTGGGAAAAGACCTGTGGGTTAGGGCCCACTAAAAGACAACACCGTTGAAAAAGGATTCTTGAACAGATAGATGAAGCACCGGAACAATTGAAATATTTGAATGAGGTGACAACCACGAATTAATTCAAACATAGACGAATCTCCTGAGATGACTTGAGCACTCCGGAAGGATAAACTGGCGAGAGGCGAACGAGCAAAGAGAACACTTCGAAGGAAAAGAATATGATTAACCCGAAAAACTTGAATTGAGTGCACCGAAAAGAAAGGGATGAAGAATGACGAACAAGATGAGAATTCACCGTTGAAATGATTGAGGAACATCAAGAGGCTCCACACAAATGAAATTGATGGTCGGGAGAGAGGCAAACCCGAGAAGAAGAGGGTGGGAGGCGGTAAACACAGATAACTTGAAGGGGAAACCACGAATGAGTTCAAGAGGAAACACCGTTGAAATCATTGAGGAAAGAAAGCAAAGACTTCGACGAGTAGGATGGATACTCGAATACGCACTCGTTCCGAGAAGAAGAAGGAGGGTGGTGGAAAAACAAGGACAACTTCGACAAGGAAAAAAACAACGACGCCGGAGGAAGAACCGAGGATTGAACTTGGCAAAGATGAAGATGGTCGAGTCGATTTGACGAGAAATGCACCGGATAAAAGAGCTGAGGAACAACTATCAAAACCAACTGCGTGATCCTAAAGAAAATTTGAAGGGAAGAGAAGTAGTTCAAAACACCTACGCCAAGATTCCTTACCAGAGCGATTTAAAGCGAGGAGTAAAAAGAATTCCTACTCCGATATAGCTAGACTCAAAATAGTTTTCTTCTAGACTCAACAACGCCAAACTACACGATCAATCAAGGGGCCTTAGGGTCGGTCAAGGCTCGATACTAACTTGAACACGCCTAATATGCGACCCTATCCAAAAGGAACTCAAGGTCCCACCAAGGATAGACCCGATATTGAAACGCTTTTGCAAGGTGGATATCATTACATCGACATTACATAATAGATGGGGATACATACATAAAGCACAAATGCCACAAGAATACATCAACATCATATACAAGATCAACATCCCACTATGGATGAAACATAAATGAAACTCAAACAATATCCACCCTGCTAGCCCAGTGCTGCCGACCGAACCTATCCCCGATCGAAGAAGAAGAAGAAGAACTCCAACACAAGCAAACATCGCTCTCAAGGCCATGATCATCGCATAACCTGTACTTGCAACTGGTGGTGTAGTAATCAGTGAGCCACGAGGACTCAAAGAATCCCATTACCATGGGTATCAAGACTAGCAAAGCTTAATGGGTAAGAAAGGAGTAAAGTGGTGAGGTTGCAGCAGCGCTACATATATGGTGGCTAACATACGCAAATGAGAGCGAGAAGAGAAACAAAGGAACGGTCACAACTAGTAATGATCAAGAAGTGATCCTGAACTCCTACTTACGCCGACATAACCCGAAACCGTGTTCTCCTCTCGATCAACCCCAAAAGAGACACTCACGATTACGCATTACACGGTTGGTGTATTTTAATTAAGATCAACTTCGGTTTTCTACAACCGGACATTAACAAATTCCCATCTGCCACATAACCGCTGGCACGGCTCTCAAAGTTTATACCCTGTAGGGGTGTCCCAACTTAGCCCATGATAAGCTCTCGCGATCAACGAAGGATATTCTTCTCCGGAAGACCCGATCAGCCTCGGAATCCTGCCACAAGACATTTCACAGCAATAAAACAAGACCAAGAAGACCGCCTGATGCGCCGACAATCCCGATAGGAGCTGCACATATCTTGTTCTCGTGGCAACACCGGATGAGACAAAGCTACGAGTAAAACCAACCCTCAAGTTGCCCTAAGGTGGCCCCTCAGCGGCTCGGTTCGGCCAAGACTTAGAGAAGCACCGTCCGGGGCTAATAAAGATGACCCTTGGGTTAATTACTCCCAAGGAAATATAGGTGGTGGTGAGGCAAATGGTAAAACCAATGTTGGGCCTTGCTGGAAAAGTCTTATTCAGAGCGAACTGTCAAGGGGGTCCCATAAATCACCCGACCGCGTTAGGGACGCAAAATCCGGGAACATAATACCGATATGACGGAAACTAGGGCGGCAAGAGTGGAACAAAACACCAGGCATAAGGCCGAGCCTTCCACCCTTTACCAAGTATATAGATGCATTAATTAAATAAGATATATTGTGATATCCCAACAAGTAAACATGTTCCAACAAGGAACAAACTTCATCTTCACCTGCAACTAATAACGCTATAAGAGGGGCTGAGCAAAGCGGTAACATAGCCAAACAAAGGTTTGCTAGGAAGGGTGCAAAAGGTTAGAGGCTGACATGGCAATTTGGGATGGCTTGATAAACAGTAATAGGTAGCGCAAAGATAGCGAAAGAACGAGGCAACTAGCATAGCAATGATAGTAGTGAGATCCAGGGTAGCGGTCATCTTGCCTGAAATCCCGCAAGGAAGAAGAACGAGTCCATGAAGAAGATGAATGGATGAAGCCGAACCAAGCGTAGACGAACGAATCCTCACGATCGCAATGAAACAGGAACTAACAAGAAGAAGCACACAACATAGTAAACACACCACACAATAACAAGGCAAGCTGCACAACAAACATGATGCATGACAAAGCTACATGAAGCTACTCATGGCAAGAGATGATGCCAACAAGAGCAACACATCAAAGCAAGTTTAAATGAGGCCGAACAACATATAACAACTCCGGTAAGTCCTCATATGCAAATTTCGAAATTGGTCCAGATCTGGATAAACCTTAAGTTCAAGTGGTTAAACAGCAAGTTAAGATGCACCACGATGATCTACACGAAATTCTAGTCAAGTTACATATAAAGTTCATTAGATTCGGAGCTACGGCCTAGAAGATATGAGCAAAACAAGTTGAGCATGGCATTGATGCAAAATGCATACAAACATCAAGCAAACCACCTCAAAACATGGATGCAACATGATAATATGAAACTACATGCAAAATCAAGCAAGTTTCATATAGAGCACACTCAAATCGGAGCAACGGTTCAACACATACACCCTATACAAGTCATGACAACAATCTGCCCAAAACAGCAACTAGGCATATTGCAAGCATCAAAACAATATGCTACAGCACCTCAATATGAAAACAAAAGGCAAGGGCATGATGTACAGGTAAAGCATTACAAAACATGAACACTGAGCTATGCCGTCGTAGTGAGGAGGTAGGTCTGGCTTGAACTTGGCGGGCCACGCGACGCTGCGCAGCTCGGAGGTGAAGCAGGCAGCCACGCTGTGGCTGCTGGGGCCTCTGACGGCAAAGAGCTTGGTCTTGTGGGCTCCCTCGCCGCGGCCGGGGGCAGCGTAGGTCTTGACGTGCTGGAGCGGGAGCGCTGGGCAGCTTCTTGTGGGCGAGGAACTTCTTGACAGCCTGCCTGCCCACAAGCGGCGCTCGGGCGGAACGGGTTCCGCCAGGCCACGCGCTTTGGGGCTGTGGCGCTTGAGGAGGAGGCGGCCGAGGCGCCGGAGTTTCATCGCCAGCTGGGCGGGTGCGGTAGCAGAGACGACGGCACGGGCGCCTCTGCAGCGCGGACGAGCTCGGGCGACTTTTGGCCGAGCCATTCTTCGAGACGCCGCCAACGGGCGGTAGCGCAGGGGATCGCTTGTCGCGATGAGTGCAGCCCGGTTTCCATGGCTGCTGCTGTGCGCGTGGACGAAGAACCAGCGGGGTGAGCGAAGGCGTGGCATGGCGGCCGCCCCGCCTCATGGACGGGTGCTGGGGCGATGCTTGTTGCTCGTTTCGCCGGGCGGTGGCGGCGCGACGGCAGGTGACGGGAACGACGAGGGCGCCACGACGGAGCTGTCTGGCGACATGGGAGGAGAGGGCGTGCTCGGCCGCGCGCGAGTTCGACGGGCGCCGACATTGTTGCGGTGGTCGGGAAGAACGAGGCGACGAAAGGCAGATTCCGTGCACCCCTACCGGGCGCGCCAAATGTCGGATTTCGGGTTCCGCTGACCCTTGAGGTTCAACACCGTGCGCGACGGAGATCCAATTCCTCCACCGCCTCGCACTCGCCAATCGCAGGGACCTAAACTACTAAATGGAACAACACAAGAGACACAAGATTTATACTAGTTCGGGCCACCGCTAGGTATAATACCCTACTCTAGTTTGTGGTGTGGTGGATTGCCTCTGTGGGCTGATGATGAATAAGATAAGGAAGAACAGCCTCGTGAGGGTCTGTTTCTGGCGGGTGCGATGAACTCGCTAAGTGGTGTTCGGCCGCCTAGCTTGAGGATCGGGTCTCTGCTCATCTCTCGATCTCAGATCCTCTACCCTATGGGTGGCTACTCCTATTTATAGGCGAAGGCCCCGGCCTCTTCCCAAATATTGAGCGGGAAGGGCGCCAACAATTGGCCATTTTGAAGGGGAACAATGGGTACACTTATCCCGACTAAAGTTGGTCCTCGCCGCCAAAGGCTCGTGATGACGATCGCTTGGGCTCCATGATGACTTCTGCCAGCCGCTGGGGCTGGTCTTGGTCTTGTTGCACCAAACGGATGCCTTTGCTTGATGCTCTTGCTCGCGCTTGCTCCTTTGCACCAAAGAGGAAAGGAGGACGCCACGCTGGCTGGTGCCCGATCGCGCCTTGGTCGCCATGGCTTGCGCATGGGCACCTCGCGAGGTACCCTGCCTTGAACTCTCCGCCTCCTCATGAGCCAGCCTGACGAGGCCGTGCTTGAGGAAGCTCTCGCCGTCCGCCTCATGAGGCTTGGCCCCTCGCGAGGGTCTTGAGCTTGTGTTGATGAAGATGGGCTGTCCTGGCCTCCTTGAGCCACGCCAGCAGTCAGCAGTGTGCAAGTCTGGGGACCCCTGCTCCCGTAACTCCGACAAACTCGCCGATTGACAAAGCAATACCCTTACCAGAAATTACGTGGCCTAGATAGGTCACTTCAACCAAAATTCACACTTGGAGAATTTGGCATAAAGGCGATGCTCTCGAAGTTTCATCAATACTAGCCTTAGATGCTCGGCATGTTCTTCCTCATTCTTGGAGTAGATGAGTATATCATCGAGGTATACTACGACGAATTTATCCAAATACTCCATGAAGATCGAGTTCATTAACCGAGAGAAAGTGGCTGGGGCATTGGTTAAACCGAAGGACATGACGGTGTACTTGTATTGGCCATAACAAGTAACAAAGGCCGTTTTAGGAATGTCCCCGTTCTTGATTTTGATTTGATGGTAGCCCAACCTCAAATCCATTTTGGAAAAGACTAAGGACCCAGCGAGCTGATCATACAGATAGTTGATCCTGGGGAGCGGATACTTGTTCTTGATAGTGACCAAGTTGACAGGTCGGTAATCTACAACCATCCGATCCGTTCCATCCTTCTTCTTGATTTAAGAGGACGGGCAAGCCCATGGAGAAGAACTAGGACGGATGAAACCCTTTTTCAAGGACTCATCGAGTTGTTTCTTAAGCTCGGCTAGTTCTAGGGGTGCCATCTTATAGGGTCTTCTAGAGATTGGGATGGTTCCTGGAACAAGGTTTATCACGAACTCGACATCCCTGTCAGGTGGAACACCTGGCAGTTCTTCTAGAAAGACATCCGGAAAGTCACGGACAACCGGAATATCTTCAAGGTCTAGAAGAGGGTTGGCATTTAGGGAGTAGAGCTGACGCTCAGACACTCGGGTCAAAACATTGACTGTCTTGCCCGATGGGTGGGTGAGTTGAACAGTTCTAGTGGAGCAATCAATCTTAGCATAATGGGTTGACATCCAGTCCATACCCAAGATGATGTTTATGTCCGAGGACTTGAGAGCTATCAGTGATGCAAGGAAAACCAATCTATCGACAAGAATTTCATTCCCATGGCTTACTTTAGAGGTTTGCCATTTTGAACCAGGGGTTTGAATTACCATGGAGGTGGGCATGTCACAGAATGTGGTGTTGTGAATCCGAGCATAACTCTCAGAAATAAATGAATGAGATGCTCCAGTATTGAAAAGAACAGTTGCCGGATGGCAATTAACAACGAGCGTACCAAGGACGACGTTGGGATCCTCATGAGTTTCTTCAGCTGAGACATAGTTGACTTGGCCAGGTGCAGTGGTGGCTGGCTTGGCGTAATATGTCTTTCCTGCTGGCTTACCACGGCCAACGGACTTTCCAGGCTGATTGGGGTTGTTCTGGGGACACTCGTGTATGTAGTGACCCGTCTCTCCACACTTGAAGCATGTCACAACATAGGGGCGTGGAGCAGCATTAGCAGCGGGGCCACCATAGGCCTTGGGCGGTGCAAACTGCTGGTTGGGGCGAGGCGCCTCAAAGGATGGCCTCGGAGTGAACCTGGGTGGCAGGGCTGTGTTTGGAATCCACACCCGACGCTTCTGAGGTCCAGAGCCGAATGAAAAATCAAAGTCACGGGAGTGCTTGCGTGAAGCGTCATAGTCAGTCTGACCTGTCTCAGCACTGATGGCCTTATTCACTAACTTCTGAAAAGAGGTGCACTCGTGCAGACGGAGATCACGGCGAAGCTCGGGGCTAAGTCCCTTGCGGAACCTTTCCTGCTTCTTGGCGTCGGTGGATACCTCCTCAGGAGCATAACGTGCTAGATTTCCAAACTCACGGCTGTATGCATCCACAGTCAGTCTACCTTGGGTGAAATTGCAGAACTCTTCCCTCTTATGATCCATGAGACCCTCTGGAATGTGATGCTCATGAAAAGCCTCGCTGAAATCAGCCCAAGTAGTGATTTGGCCAGCTGGGCGCATAGCCTCATAGTTTTCCCACCAAAGGCTAGCAGGGCCTTCGAGGTGATAGGCAGCGTAGGTAACCTTATCAGCTTCGCCACGCTGGCAACGTAGCTTATTGGTGATGTCTGCGGGTTAATCATCCGCCGAGGGGCTCGACGGAATGATGGAATGTCGGTGGGTACAACTTGATAAAGTCGTTGATTGACACCAAGTCGTTCCTCTGATGACGTGCAATATTCTTCTCAATTCGTTCTAGCAAGCGGTTAGTCTCATGCTTGTTTCTTTCTGCCTCTAGCATAACTTCGGCCAGAGAAGTCGGGTGAGGCAGATTCCCATCCCTAGCTGCACTGGCTTCACCCTGCTCCGGGGCAGCAAGGTTGTTGCGGGTATTAACCATCCTGAGAGCATGGAATAATGCCAAGGCATTAGAATTTTTTAGGAGAAATCGGACAGCATAACGGCGGTAAATGCTCAGAAAAAGATTTGAGACAATCACAACAGTTTGCATAGACACTCAACATCATCATATCAAGGTTCTGGTTCAACTGGTAACATACTAGAAGTAGTAGAACTGAACTGGGCTTGTAACCAACAATCCTACAAGTTATTACGGATTAGTAACACATGAACCTGATAGAGATAAGAGAGCCTAGTCCTTAACCCACGTAGATGAGAAGAGAATGACTCAGATCAGAGGGCATAAGGTAAAGGAGTAAAAAGAGCCTTACGTCCCTTCCCACAATCAATTCCCCAACATATAACTGAAGCATTTCTAGACTCGACATCGACCATTTTGGCTTGATGAACCTACAGGAAGTTCGGCTCTGATGCCAACGCTGTCAGGACCCCGATTCTAAGTCACATTGATCTAGCCTGTAACACCTCATATCACTTTGCGGCCTCACGACGGTATTCTACCGGTGTCGCCTTACCATGGCCCGGGACCGCTTATGCCTTTTGGCTCACGATATGATAGTGTCGCTAGCATCCATATGACAGAGAACCCGGCCGACATGGCTAGTCGTGAACCCAAAGTGGCGCTTAACTTATGGGGACAGGCATACATGAATCAACATCGAGCATGTCGGTCAACAATGAGTGAATTCGGCTGTAGCATTGGGCTAACAGACTCGAACCCGGCTGTAGCAGGCTAGGCAGACTCCGGATGTCACCGTGACATTTCAAGGGATGTATACGTGAACAAAGTGAAACACATGCTGGCCGGTCTAAGTGTTCCGGAGCAGTAGTGGTGGGCTAGCAGGACTCCGGTAGACCGGGCTGTAGCGGACTACCAAGGCTCAGTGGAGACACCAGACTACATTTCCCCATAAGAGAGGTTGCCAAGGATAAACAACTAGATTGTCGGATCCCACACATACCAAGCATTTCAATCATACACACAATATGCTCGATATGTGTAAATACAACATGGCATCACACCAAAACTCTACAACTCAAAGTACTTTATTTAAAGGCTCCGGAGAGCCATACATAACAGGTTCATACAGATAGGGGTCACACGACCCGACACTCAAGTCTAACAAACATACAAGCACATGCGGAAGAAAACTTGTGTGAGTACAGACAACTAGAAAGAAAGAAGGCTAGACGAAGCATGTCTATCTACATAGGCCCTTCACAAGCTCAGAGTCACCACCTGGGAATCACGCTACTCATCAACGTCGAGATCTACATAGAACCCATCGGAGGGGGCGATGTTGTCGTCTGAAAACAGTAATTAAAGCAACATGAGTACAAAGGTACTCAACAAGTCCTACAACAGATCCTACTATACATGCACATTCTCAAGAAGGGTAGTGGAGTTATTGCAGCAAGCCAGCTTTGACTCTTGGCTAAGCTATCCTACGAGACACCACTTGTCAAATAGTTTTCGCACACGAGTCCACTAATCACCATCACAATACTCCACCGTGGATCCTCCCTCGACATCCTACGAGAGGGCCATCCGCGGTACTCACACTTACCTTGAGTCTTTTAGTAGTAACCATTAACTTGTCTATGAACCGCATAAGCCACCAAGTAGTCCTTATCATGGACACGGCTATTCAATAGTTTTATACCTGCAGGTGTACTTCGTCACACATGTTTCCACCACTTAGCCCCCCAGACACCACATGTGCTCGCAGACTTCAGCTTAAAGCCGACGGGTGTAGACCACGACCTAACTAACCTCACAAGTCTCTAGTCCAGTTTATCGCCTATTCGGTTCCATCCACAAGGAAATCCGCCGGGTGTCCTCAACGGCCCCAACGATGTGTGCAGGGTTCCGAGACACCAAAGGGGCGACTCGCACACCGTACACGTGCCTACCGTGATCACAGCCCACCCCTAAGGTCAATACAAGCACGACCTCCAAAAGAACTACAAACACCATAAACTACTTGCAACTCCTGGACAGAGGGCGAGAGGGGTCAGTAAGTCGAGCGGGGTCATATTTCAGGGCCCAATGTGTGGTAGTAGCTGAATCTTTAATCACGCATACAAATCTCAGTTCTTAAGGATGGCCTCAATGAAACAACCCACCATGTACTCCTACATGGCCTCTCATTGATACCTTTACCAAATCATATTCAACACCCCACTCTCATTACCGACACAACCATTCACTCTAGTTCATCACCCCGATGAGCCAGACCTGACACAACTCTAAGCATAGCAGGCATAGCATGGTAGGAAACACAAACATGGCTCAATCAACTCCTACACATGCTAGTGGGTTTCATCTAGTTACTGTGGAAATGACAGATCATGCAGAGGATATGGGTTCAACTACCGCAACACACAGCAGTTTGAAACGTTGTTGTCTTAATGCAGTAAACAAGAGCAGACGCGAGAAGATGGGTTTGTATCGAAATGATCAATGGGGTTGCTTGCCTGATAGAGTGGTAGTAGGATACTGCCCTTCAGTTGGATACTCGTGAATATCCTCGGAGGCAGAACCTACCACGAAGAACACATCGAAACAAGTTCAACACATGGCAATATGCAATAATATGATGCATGCAATGACATGGCAAAATGAGTGTGTTTCGGCTAATGCAACTTAGTATAGACTGGTTTGAGTTCATTTGAATCAAGGATTCAAATGTTAACCCAAAATAAGAGGTAATATTAGTGCATTAACGTTTTTCATCTAAACAGCAAGGTTAACGTGTTCTCACATGCATGAAACCAGTGCAGATGGAAAGATTGAATTTTTCTGATCAATTTTTATATATAAATCTTTGCATTTGGAGTTACAGATTAATTTCTATGAATTTTTGAAGTTTGTAGTATTTTCTGGAATTTACTATATAAAAATAAATCCAGAAAACACTTATTGCGTCAGGGTGACGTCAGCAGTCAACGGGATGGTCCAGGTCAAACCTGGCTAGTGGGTCCCGCGTGTCAATGTCATTAATCTAACTAATTTTTAGTTAATCCTAATCCTAAGTTAATTAGCAGGCGGGTCCCACCTGTCATAGACCCAGGGGGGTCAAACTGGGTCCACCCGGGGTCAAACTGGGTCGGCGGGGTCAAACTCGCCGGCGTTTAGCCGCCGGCGAGGCCAAACGCGGCGGGGCAGTGCGGGATTCGTGCTCCTGCGACCAAAACAACGGCGGAGCACGTCTACGTGATGCGGGGAGTGAGCCGCGTCGAGTGTTGGCAGTGGGTGGAGCTGGGGTGGCCAGAAACGTCGCCGGCGACGACCTTGGCGGTCGTCAGAGTTTGGGCGAGGTCGAACCCGTCGCTAGGGGGCACGGCAAGGGGCGTGCGGTGGTGCTACGTACTCCTGCGAGTGTGGTGAGGCTAACGGGCAGGGTGGTGAGGCTGTTGCATGGCCGGAGTCACGTCGGCGACGAGCTCGGCGGCGGCGCGTGCGGTTGAGCCTCATGCGGTCGCTACGGTACTCGAGAGCAGGAACGGAGAGGATGGGAAGGTGGCTGAGCTCACGGTGATCACTACGAGGTAGACGGCGCGGTCGGGGACGAGCTGGTGCAGCGGTGACGGCGAAGGGATCTCCGGCGGCGTTCGATGAAGACAAGGTCGAAGAAGGCGAAGTAGAGCGTGCGAGCGCTCGGGGCTCGGCTAGCTCGGCGTAGCGGACGACAGCGAAGATCTTGGACATGGCGAGGCAACGAGGGGGCGACGATGGCTGCGGGTTTCACGTCGGCGCGAGCGCGGCAGCGTCGGCCATGGTGAGGAGAGGCGAGGGAGAGAGGCAGGGGCGAATGGGGTGTCGGTGAGGTCGGGGCGGCAACGAGGAGGCGTTTGAGGCGCCAGAATGGGCGCGGCAGGGCAGCAGGTGTAGGAGGTGGCGGGCGAGCTCAAGGCGTCATGGTGTCCCTCCTCTGCCTACTGGCAGAGGTAGGTGATGACTGGCACGGGCCAGATGGGCCGGGCCAGCCAGGTAAGTGGCCTGAGCCTCTCTCTCTCTCTCTCTTTATTCTATTTTTTTGTTTTTCTAATTTTCTGTAGCTTCTAGGCTTTATTTAAAATACTAAAACGTTTTCATAAATCCTGAAATTAATTGGGGGCTTTGTTTATATTATTTCCAACTGCCCACACTTAACTTTAGAATTATTTGGGCATTTGAATTATTTTATAGCATTTAAATGCCCAAATGCAAATAGGTAATGATTTAATCCAGTGACCTTATGTGTCCTAGAAAAATGTGAACCAATTTTGGCAGAGGTTCTAGACAAAGACAAAAATGATGGACATTTTAGAAGGGCATTTCAGGTTCATTGAAAATGATTTTAGTAAACCCTAGTTGTTTTAGGGGGGGGGGGGTTGGGGGTTCTGTCATCCCATTTCAAATTTCTGGAAAAGTAAACATGATGCAACATTCTAATGCATGAACTAGCTAGGGTGCGACAGCTCTCATGAGCATAAAACAACAGTCTCAGGAAACGGTCCACCACTTATGGGCCAGATTCCTCCTTGTCAAAGACAAGGTAAAAGATTTCCGCGACGAGGACGTGATATCACCGTTCTGCAACAATTGCACGGACGAAGGCCATGAATCGCCGCCGCATACTAAAGTTCACTGACTTAGCAACTATCGTACAGAAGTACAACATGATGGAAAGCGCCTGGAAAACCCAGGCAGCTTGCGGGGAGCTGTCGGTCCCAACTCAACTCCTCTTACAGGTGAAGAGGGCGCACCCCTCCGTGGCACGCCCAGTCCAACAGTCAAGAAACATAAACCCATTACGCGGCATGGAACCGTTCTGGAGGGATGGCTCGATGGCCCATGCAAAATACACACGACACCAGATACCGTGGCAACCCACAGCCTTAGAGCATGTTGGATACTCCGGCAGGTAGCCAAGAGCGGCGAGGACATCCTTATCAAGGACATCCCCGAGCAGCACCATCCATAAAATGACGACACAAGAGTATTGACGGTCTTCGAGACATTCGCTTCAAACAACAAGCGCAAAAGGGCACTTCACGACCACGCCGAAGTCTGCCAAATCGCTGCAATAAACCCTTGGAACGACACGGCTATAACATTTAATGCCGGTGACGAACCGAGGTACAGGACAGTCCGGGTGCTAGCCGCATTAGTCCTCAGTCCCATCGTGGACGGGTTCCGACTTACTAAGGTCCTCATGGACGGCGGCAGCGGACTAAACCTCATTTATGAGGACACACTCCACAAAATGGAAATAGACAGGAGCCGCTTCAAGCAAAGTAGCACAACCTTCTGAGGAATCATTCCCTGTCGGGAGGCGTAGTGCGCGGGAAAAATCACACTTGACGTGGTATTTTCGGCACGCTGGAGAATTATCGGTCCGAACAAATCACCTTTCAAGTGGCCCCTTTCAGCAGCTGATACCACGCCCTGTTGGGGCGGGATGCTTTTACATGCTTCCAAGCTATACCCCATTATGGGTATATGAAGCTCAAAATGCCCGGACCAAACGGTATAATCAATCTCGTTAGTCATCTGGACATAGCACTCCGCACGGAAAACAAAACCGCATCCCTGGCCCTTGAGGCGCTATCCGAAACCCTCGTGGCCGAAGAATTAACCGCACTGCGCTCCACGGTGGACAGGGATGACATGATCCTCGACAAACGCCCCAAATCCACCTCCTTCAAACCAGCAGAAGAAATAGTCAAATTCCAGGTCCACCCAACGGACCCCAAGAAGACAACATCTATCGGATGGCAACTAAACCCAACAGTTGATGCCGCACAACGTGAATTCCTGCACAAAAACTTGGACAAATTTGCCTGGCAACCCTCTGATATGCCAGGGATCCCACGCAGGCTGGCCAAACATAGCCTCAATATATTAAAGGGATTTAAACCGGTCAAGCAAACACTGCGGCGATTTTCCGAACCCAAGCGACAAGCCATGGGGGAGGAGCTGGCCAAGCTTATCGAGGCCGGATTCGTTAGAGAAATCAAACAGCCGGACTGGCTGGCAAACCTGGTGATGGTACCAAAGAAGAAAAAATCCTAGCGCCTGTGTGTCGATTTCAAAGACCTCAACAAGGCTTGCCCTAAGGATCCCTTCCCCCTCCCCCGCATTGATCAAATCATTGACGCCACCGCATGACACGACTCACTGTGTTTCCTCGATGCATATTCCGGATACCATCAACTCAAAATGAAGGAGTCCGATCAAGCTACAACATCATTCATTACCCCATACGGGCCATTCTGCTTCAACACCATGCCCTTTGGGCTCAAGAATGCTGGCGCCACATACCAACGCATGATTCAAACATGCCTGGAGAAGTAGATCGACAAGACAGTAGAAGCTTACGTTGATGATGTCGTCATAAAAACTAGGCACGTCGAAATACTAATAGATGACTTACGTCTTACATTCAACAACCTCCGTACGTACGACATTAATCTCAACCTGGAAAAGTGTGTCTTCGGTGTCCCCGCTGGAAAACTGCTGGGCTTCGTCGTTTCCAATAGAGGAATCGAAGCAAATCCAGCCAAAATCTGAGCTCTGTCACAGTTGGCTATGCAAACAGACCTCAAACAAGTCCAAAAACTAGCTGGTTGTGTGGCAGCGTTAAGTCGCTTTATCTCCAGATTAGGAGAAAAGGCACTACCACTCTACCGCCTACGTGGTCTTCATGGCATCCCGAAAGCTACGACACTACTTCCAGGAGTGTTCAATCACGGTGGCCT
The DNA here is from genome assembly GCA_021605205.1 of Aegilops longissima. NCBI lineage: Eukaryota > Viridiplantae > Streptophyta > Magnoliopsida > Poales > Poaceae > Aegilops > Aegilops longissima. The sequence goes on along the minus strand of JAHIAM010002517.1, from coordinate 5,906 downwards.
CTGAAGTCCCACTCAAGGACATAATAAACAACCGTGATGCCACGGGACGGATTGCCAAATGGGCCATAGAGCTACTTCCATTTGACATAACATACAAGCCACGTCGAGCCATCAAATCTTGGCACGGCTGACTTTCGCCGAATGGACAGAGGTCAACTCCCTAAAGAGTATGCCACATATTCCAATTGGGTTATGTATTTCGACGTTCAAATGTCAAGGGCTAGGAGAGGGAGTCGTACTAACATCCCCTATCGAGATGTCGCCCAAAGATGTACTCCAAATACTATACACGACTCCAACAACGCAGCCGAACATTTAGGCCTTATTGCATGGTCTCCGGATGGTCAGATCCATGGGCATACAATGCCTAGAGGTGCGCGGGGATTCAAACCTCGCAATATCTCAAATAAACGGAGAATTTGATGCCAAAGATCCAAAAATGGCAGCTTATCGTAATGCCGTCTTAAAAATGTCGGCTCGGTTCGAGGGGATCGAATTTCATCACGTCGCCCGAGAAAGCAATCAGCAATGGACGCCCTGTTCGCGATTACGCCAAGCGTGACCCCGCCCCACCCAACATCTTCCTGGAAAGGCTTTTCAAGCCATCCGTGGTGTGGCAAGGGGAGGGCGGCAACAACAGTCCAGATCCGAACACAACCCCAAATCCCGAACACACCGATAGCATCGGGGGATCAGCCACCGAAATAACACCGTCGGCCCATCTCATTATGGCAGTCATGGCCCCATGGACCGAACGCTTCTTGGCCTACATTAATAGGAAGGAGCTTCCCGAAGACCAGAATGAGGCTCGCCGCATTGTCCGCGCTCAAGGCCTACAAGGTTCACGATTTAAGAGCTCTACAAGAAAAGTACTATCGAGTACTTCAAAGATGTATCTCCGAGGAAGAGGGCGGCAGCTTTAGCGGAAATTCACGCTGGTCTCGGCGACACCACACCGCAGCTCCGCCCTTGTTAGCAAGGCCTTCAAGATTGGTTTTATTGGTCAAGGTTCTGAAAGCATACGCTGGACCTTGTCCAACACTGTGGTTTGGATGCCAACTCTTCGCCAACCAAAGCCATTTGCCCCAACTCGCTTTACAAACTATCCCCATTACTTGGCCTTTCGTGGTCTGGGGACTGGATACGGTTGGACCCCTTAAAGGGGGAAGCCATAAGAAAAAATATCTGCTGGTCATGGTGGACAAATTCACTAAGTGGATAGAGGCTAAACCGATCAAAACGGCTGAGTTCGGACCGGTGATATAATTCATATCCGGTGTTGTGCACCGTTATGGTGTCACACACATCATCATCACCGATAACGGCTCTAATTTCACAACTGACAAGGTGAAAACCTAGTGTACTAATCTTGGCATTAAACTCGATTACGCCTCCGTCTACCACCCGCAAACCAATGGTCAAGTCGAATGAGCCAATGGTCTTATTATGAGCGGCATCAAGCCAGACTAGTGCGGTCTTTGAGAGAATCAGACAAGCACTGGGTTGAGGAGATCGACTCTGTACTCTGGGGGCTGCGGACCACGCCCAAAGAAAAGCCCAGACTTGCCTCGAGCCGAACCCCTGGAACGCGGCCAGACTCCGAAGATTCTATGCCTAGCGCCGAACTCTTCGTTCGTCTCCTTCTCCCCTGTAGTTTCCGTTATTTTTTCTCTCTTTTCTGATTTTTTCTTTTTTTCTTCTCGCTTTAAAGCTCTCGTACGGCTAGACCACACACTCCTAACGCATACATCTTTAAATATGTACGTCCATTATACCTGGGGGCTTCTCGAACAGAAGCTTTTTTTTATTATTTTTTAGCATCAAGCTCTTCACATATGTGTTTTCCCATATGTACCTTCTCTTCGCCACTATATGCATCGATATGACTTAAGTTTTGGCTGTTGGGTTGTTCGCTTCTGTGCTTATGCCCTACGCTCCCTGTAGTTCGGCTAGGGCATAAAGGAGCACCTCTCGTGATTGTTACCACTGGTCATCTCGATGTGTACCTCGACCGGTGAAGCCGAAAGCTAGCGCTCTAAGGGAATATTCGGTCGGTGAATTAAAGATGTTTTTTGCACTCACTCCATTGTGAACCCCTAGAATTTATACACATTGTGATTTTCACATCACAATTCGGACATGTACACTAATGCATGCACACCCAGGGAAAGGAACCCTTAACGGAACTATTCTCTCTGGAAGATGTTTCTTACAATCTCAGTGTAATATAACATAGCTAGCCGGATACAACTTGTCTGTTCAAGCAACTATGACCCCTACACCTAGTTTCCACGCATACCCCGGTATATTCAGCCGTGCGGGTATTCTGAAACACTACGCACATTCGGGTCCGGAGGTTGAAGTGAAAATGTCTGCCATGAAAAATGCTATACAATTCAGCTAGAGTTACATATATCAAGGAAAGTACATAGTCACTTGGACTCAAACACTTCCTCCTCTACACCGGCCCAAAACGCGGGTCTAACTTACAACCTCCTGGGAATATTTGGCGCCACCTCTACTTGGTCATATACTAAACTAACAGGAATTTTTCCCCATTCGACCTTCTAGCGGTCCGACACGGGCCATGTGATTAGGATCCAGCTTGGTATATCGCTGCTTTCACCATGGCCTGTGCCTCTCGGTGGCACCCTCTCTCGGCAGCCGACATCTTCCATAGTCTGACACGCCACCGCAGACTCCTTTGAACAGCTCTACAAGCTTCTCCATACTTTCGGAGGGGAGGCGAATGGCCATAGGGCCTTGGCAACACTCGCATCGCTAGCCGAGCTCGCTCGCGCACTTCATGACAGCCCTTGCAGAGATCACTTGATGATCCCACACCTCCTCTTCAGACGGCTCGTCAATATACCTATCGGATTTCGGGTTCCGCAGACCTCTAGGTTCAACTCGGGTGCACGCGAGATCTCGCCCCTACCTACCTGCACCTCGCCGCTTTGCTAGGATCTAAACTACCAAAGGAACAACACAAGAGACACAAGGTTTATATCTGGTTCGGGCCACCATTGTGGTGTAACACCCTACCCAGGTGTGGTGTGGTGGATTGCCTCTTTGGCCGATGATGAATAAGATAAGGAAGGACAGCCTCACGAGGGTCTCTGTTTGGTCAAAGCGATGAACTGCTAGGGGAGTTCACCGCTTTCTCTCTCTCGTGATTGATCTCTCATCCAAGATGCCCTTAGCTCAGGGTGTCTAGTCTCATTTATAGGCAGAGGCCCCGGCCTCTTCCCAAATATTGAGAGGGAAGGCGCCAACAATTGGCCATTTTGAAGGGGAACATCTAGTACACTTATCCCGACTAAAGTTGGTCCCCGCCTCACAAAGGCTCCGTGGTGACGCCGGCTTGGGCTCCACGATGACTTCCTTCCCGCTGCTATGACGGTCTTGGTCTTGTTGCACCGACACGAAGTGTCTTTGCTTGATGCTCGCCAGCACTTTGCCCCTTTGCACCAAAGAGGAAATGAGGACACCGCGCGGCTCGCGCTCACCTGCACCCTTGGTCATCATGGCTTGCGCCATGGGCACCTCGTGAGGTACCCCGCCTTGATCTCTCCTCCTCGCGAGCCAGCCCGACGAGGACGTGCCCGAGGAAGCTTCGTCAGTCCCGCCTCATGAGGCTTGGCCCTCGCGAGGGTCTTGAGCTTGTGCCGATGAAGATGGGCCGTGGCTGGCCACCCTTGAGCCACGCCGCATGCCGCAGCAGCAAGTCTCAGTACCCTGCTCCTGCAACGCCGAGAGTAGCCCTCGCCCAAGGCGCGCCGACATGGCTGAGCAGAGAAGCGGCGAAAGTAAGTGACGTCAGCGGCCCTAACAGCTCGCAGTTTGGGCGCCGCGGTGTTGATTGACGGGGCGCCTTAGCAATCGCAATAATCAAAAGTGCGGGCACCTGCTAGGCTTTTGCCTCTTTGCTTCCTCCGTCATTGCCCATCCCTTTCTGCGCCTTTCCTTCCTGCCTCCAAAATTCCATATCTACTTCGATCGCGCCAAGCAAGACATGGCGCCGCCACTCTCGCCGAGCTTGGTACTCACCCGCCTTTGACTCGCCGAACGGTCGGAGAAGGGCCTTACCCGGCGCGCGGCTGGATGGTGGCGGCAAGGCAACGACGGGCAGCGGTGTCAGGTCGGCCCGCCTCTTCCCGAGGGCCAAGGAAGCACCTTCTATCCGTTTCTTCGAGAGCCATTGCTGCACGGCCCGGTGCCTCCTTTTCCGAAGTTCTTTCTTTTCGCCCTCCGCCATTACAAACCGCAAGCTCGACACCTCCATCCCAACTCTGTTCTTCTTCCGCGATCTTCGCCACTATTGTGAGGCCTGCGTGTCGGGTGCAGCCTCAAGGGCCTTATCACTGCTGCCACTACTTTCTACCTCCTGACCTCTCAAGGGCCCATCTCCAAGGCGTGAGCTTTGTCACAGATGGAAGTTCCAACGCCCATCTCAAGCCCGGAAGAGGATTGAGGGCTTCAGAGCAGTGGGTCATGGTAGATGCCGGGAGCATCCACCTCACCGATTCTGCCCACGAGCAGCCCACGACCTCGATGATTGGTCTCGACGGAACTCGTGGATCCCGCCGCCAAGCCTGTGCCGGAGAAGATGAACGCGACCTGTGGCCGGGCAACATGGCGACGGCAAAGCTGACCAAGGCCGCTTCCCCGAGGGAGTTCCCGAGCACCAGTGGCCCCGCTCACAAGAGATTGCCTTCGGCAGGAGGCCCCGCCTCAGAGCCCCTGCAGTCTTGGCCGATGAAGATCTGCCGCGGTCCTCCACCTTTTGGTCGGGGAGACGGGCCAGGCTGGAGGGTGCTTTGCACTCTGCTCTTCGAGATGATTGGGAGCAGGCGTGGACTCCATGCCCGCCTTTCACGGGGACGTGGCCTGCCCGCAGAGGTTCCCCGAGGACCAAGTGCCCCGGGCGACGGTGAATGTGTCCTCCCGCGACTCCAGAGAAGAGGAGGAAGAAGAGGAGCGAAGAGGGGCTCGACTCGAGGCGACCGACGGGAGTCGAGAGCGCCTCCCCCGGCCAAGATGTCCCGCGCTTTCTCCGCCTTGCCGAGCGACGATGAGGATGGTGATGAGCGGGCGGCAGAGCTTGCCCCGATCCCGAAGAAGGACAAGATCGGCTGGTCCTCACGGGTCTGCCCCGGCTCTGAGGCGATCCGGCAGACGCCTCCTGCCTCCCGGCCTCTTGGGCTGATCTCGTGAGCCGGCTCTCGGGCTTCAAGTATGGCCATGAGGTTGCTCGAGCCCATGAAACGGCGACCAGTAGTGCTTGATTGTTGTTTTATTCCTTGCTTTGTCAGCCGAGGCTTGACATCCAGATTCCTTGGTTAGGCCAGCGCCCGCGCGAAGAAGTCAAGGGAGCTCCCAGGCTTTGTCTGGGCAAGACACGGGCTCTCCTGCCCGGGTCATCCTCGCAGGCTTGGCGGAGCTAGTCATGAGCTCAGCCCCCATGGCCCAAGCGACCTTAAGGTATCCTTGCTCGATGCCACCGCCGCACTGCTGGGGGGCGCAGAAGGTCCCGCCTCGTGGTGCCGAGGTTACGCCGTCCTCCTCCTACTCCACAAACTGCTGTCTCCCGACCTCCCACCCCCCGGATCGCCGCTGCTGAATTGGGCTAGGCGCAAGATCTTCCGGGCGCCGACCTCGCCAGGCCGGGCGCTTGAGCTGGCTCGCTGGGTTCGCCTGACGCCGATTTGAGCGGCGCTGGTTTAGGCCGCGACACGGCTTGCGACGAGGAGAAGCAGGCCGTTTGGGCGCGCAGCTGCTCGCGACACCGCTTTTGGGGAGGTAGCCGATGTCCGAGGTCGCTGCAAGGCGCTGGAGAGCGAGCTGCAGAGCTGCGCTGACCAGCTCGCCAAGGAGGCCCGTGATTCGCCAAGAGAAGGAGGAAG
>JAHIAM010002516.1:0-37803 GCA_021605205.1 Aegilops longissima | reverse complement strand
GGCTGGGGCGCCACTTCCCTAGGGCCCATGCTACTGGGTGAAGGGGAAACCCAAAGGAAGATTCCTATAAGGGAAGGCACCTCCTAGGTGCCTTGGGGGAAGGACTCTCCGCCGCCTTGGAGATTGGATTCCTAGGGCTGGCGACTTCTTGGGACCCCTATATAGTGGGGTAGGAGGGCCTCTCAACACACCTTTTGCCTTGTGCAGCCCTCCCTCTCTCCCAAGTTCTTCTCCTCTTCAAGGGTGCTTGCAGCCTCGCGGGATTGCCACGCCTCCACCACCACCACGTCACAGTTGCTGTTGATGGAGTCTTCTCAACCTCTCCTCTCTCCTTGCTGGATCAAGGCGTGAGACGCCACCGGCTGTACGTGTTGAACGCGGAGGTGCCGTCTGCTCGCACTTGATCATCGGTGATCTGAATCACGACGAGTACGACTCCATCAACCCTGCTTCATGAACGCTCGCTTAGCGATCTACAAGGGTATGTAGATGCACTCTCCTTCCCTCGCTGTTGGTTTCTCCATAGATTGATCTTGGTGATGCGAGAAAATTTTGAATTTCTGCACGCTTCCTCAACAAGACGCGCGACTTATCGGGATTTGTCGGCACATCCGGGCGGCTTTGCTGGTCTTGTTTTATTGTCGCCGAATGTCTTGTAGCCGGATTCCGAGACTGATCGGGTCTTCCCGGGAGAAGGAATATCCTTCGTTGATCGCGAGAGCTTATCATGGGCTGTTGGGACACCCCGCAGGTATAAACTTTTGAGAGCCGTGCTCATGTTATGTGGCGATGGAATTTGTTAATATCCGTTGTAGTAAACTTGAAGTAAACTCTTCTAAAATACACCAACGTAGCGAACTCGGAGTGTCTCTTTTCGGGTTGATCGAGAGGAGAACACGGTTTCGGGTTATGTCCGACGAAGTAGGAGTTCGTGATCACTTCTTGATCATTACTAGTTGACGCATCGCCTTTGTTTCTCTTCTCGCCTCATTTATGCTTGGTTAGCCACCATATATGCTTAGCCTGCTTCAACCTCACCACTTTACCTCTTCCTTACCCATTAAGCTTTGCTAGTCTTGATACCCATGGTAATGGGATTGCTGAGTCCTCGTGGCTCATGACTTACTACACCACCAGTTCGTGTACAGGTTTGCATGATCATGACGTGAGAGCGATGTTTGCTTGTGTTGGAGTTCTTCTTCCGCTTCTTCGATCGTGGGATAGGTTCCGTGTCGGCAGCCCGGGCTAAGTGGTGGATGTCGCTTGAGCTTCGTTTATGTTTCATCCGTAGTCGGATGTTGATCTCTTGTATATGATGTTGATGTATTCTTGTGGCATTTGTGCCTTATGTATGTATCCCCATCTATTATGTAATGTTGATGTAATGATATCCACCTTGCAAAAGCGCTTCAATATGCGGTCTATCCTTGTGGGACCGCGAGTTCTTTTGGATAGGGTCGATATTGGGCGTGATAAGTTGGTATCGAGCCTCGACCACCCTAGGAGCCCCTTGATTGATCGTGAGTTTGGCCGCTGTTGAGTCTAGAAGAAAACTGTTTTCGAGTCTAGTTATATCGGAGAGTAGGAATTTTTTTACTCCTCCGTCCCTTCGCCGCCCGTGAGGAATCTTGACGAGGTGTTTTGAATTACCCTCTTCCCTTCAAATTTTTCTTTAGGATCACGCAGTTGGTTTTCCGATCGCTGGCCCTCAGCTCTTTTATCGGTGCATTTCGCCAAGTCAACTCGACCATCTTCATCTTTGCCAAGTTCAATCCTCGCTTCCTCCGACGCCGTTGTTTTTCCTTGTCCGGTTGTCCTTGTTTTTCCCAATTCGCCTCCCTTCTTCCTCTCGGAACCGAGTCCGTGAATCGAGTATCCATCCTACTCGTCATAAGTCTTTGCTTTCTTTCCTTAATGATTTCAACGGTGTTTTCTTCAAAATATTCGCCGGTTTCCTTCCAAGTTGCCTTTGTTTTCCCACCCTCCCACCCTATTATTCCTGGAGTTCGAAGTTTCTTCCGACCATCAATTTCATTCGTGTGAGCCTCTTCGGTCTTCCCACAATCATTTCAACCGATGAATTCTCGCCTCGCTCATCATTCTTCATCTCTTTTCTTCTCCGTGATTCAATTCCATTTTTCGGTAGTGATTATATTCTTTCTCTCGCTCAAGTGTTTTTTTGCGTGCCGTCTTCGCCGCTTTATCATTCCGGAGTTCAAGACATCTCGTGAGATTCGTCTCGTTCCAATTAATTCGAGGTTGTCACCTCATTCAAATATTTCATTTGTTCCGGCATCATCTATCTGTTCAACATCCTTTCCAACGGTGTTATCTCTTCAAGGGCCCTAACCCATGTGTCTTTCCTCAGATCTTACCCGACTCTTCTAATTTTCCCGAGTTATTCTCAATTCTTTTCAAGTGTGATGTAAGAATGGATCCCATCACCACATGCCTTCTCCAAGATCGCTTTCAAATTCTTTTGCATTGTTGCTCAACCTCTTCGCTTTTCATTCTTTCGAGTATCTCATTAATTTTGGTGGTGTTTCTCCTCATCATTTGAAGATTGAAGAGAATTTTTCCTCTAAATCTTGTCCGTTTCTCCCGAGATTCATGGTGCTAGCTCGATGTTATCCTATCTAATTGTTTCCAAATATGCAAATTCTTTTCATCCATCCGAGTATTTCAGAGTTACTTTCCGCCTCAATCATCCGGAGGCCATCTTTTCGTAAGATTTCTTCGCTCCAAGTTTTCAAAGTCGTTTCCAATTATTATATATCCGTGCTCTTCGCTCGCTCCTCAATATTCTTCCGTAGCGCTCAAGCATTCGTTAATCAGTTCGCGATCTCTTCGATCTCTTTTCTAAATTCCCAAGTATCTTCGTGCTTTTCTAATTCTTTCCGCGATCCGCTCTCTTCTTTGTTCATTTTCATTTTTACGGTGGTTCGCTCAAGATTCTTTTCCTTCATTAGCATATCAATCCATTCTTTCTCTCAAATCCTATCGGTGGTTCAAGAAGACTTCTCAAGTTTTGTGCTATACCCCTCAATCCTTTTCAAGAAGAATAAGTAGTATGCAAAATCCATTGCTTGTCATCAATTTAATTTGATGAAGGATAAGCATACAACAAATCTTATTCTTATTTCATCCAAGTGAGTAACCTTTCTTCGAGTTTGTTCTTGATGAATAAATTCTAGTTCCAAGTGTTTTCATCTTTTCTTTTCTCGAGTTCAATTTTTTTTCTCAGCCTTCTTGTCGAACCTCCATCTAAATCACCGCAAGACTTAATCCTTATTCTTTCCATCCTTCAATTTTAACTCGCATTCTTTTGTTTACCGGAGTTCTTCATGGTGGTTCTTCATGATTTAATTCTTCTTCAAGAGTTTCATCAATATTTTGTGGAATTCAAATATCTTTTCTTCTTGCATCTCTAAGTGTAATTAATTCTCCGTATTCTTTAGAATTGAGTTTTGCATTTCTTTTGTTTTTCTCAGATATTCAAATCCACTCAATCCTTCCTTCTAAGTTCTTTTCATTCAAATTCTTTCAATTCTTCCGAGGCTTTATGCTTGTTCATCTCATCAAGTGTCATTCCATCTTCTCAAGTTCGTGTTCTAATCCTCCCATTTTCAGCCGGAGTGCTACCTAAATCCTTTTCACTCGATCCGCTTTTTTCTCATTCTAACCAATTCGTTAGAACGAGTGCTTTCATAGTCTATCTGATTCCGTGAGCCTTCGATACCCTAGGAGCCCCTTGATTGATCGTGTAGTTTGGCCGTTGTTGAGTCTAGAAGAAAACTGTTTTCGGAGTCTAGTTATATCGGAGAGTAGGAATTCTTTTTACTCCTCTGTCCCTTCGTCGCTCTGGTGAGGAATCTTGACGTAGGTGTTTTGAATTACTCCTCTTCCCCTTCAAATTTTTCTTTAGGATCACGCAGTTGGTTTTCCGATCGTTGGCCCTCAGCTCTTTTTATCTGGTGCATTTCTCGTCAAGTCAACTCGACCATCTTCATCTTTGCCAAGTTCAATCCTCAGTTCTTCCTCCGACGTCGTTGTTTTTCCTTGTCCGAAGTTGTCCTTGTTTTTCCCACCCGCCCTCCCTTCTTCCTCTCGGAACCGGAGTCCGTAATCGAGTATCCATCCTACTCGTGCGAAGTCTTTGCTTTCTTTCCTTAATGATTTCAACTGGTGTTTTCTCTTCAAAATATTCGTCGGTTTCCCCTTCCAAGTTGCCTTTGTTTTCCCACCCTCCCACCCTATTATTCCTGGAGTTCGAGTTTCTTCCGACCATCAATTTCATTCGTGTGGAGCCTCTTCGGTCTTCCCACAATCATTTCAACCGATGAATTCTCGTCTCGTTCATCATTCTTCATCTCTTTTCTTCTCCGGTGGATTCAATTCCATTTTTCGGTAGTGATTATATTCTTTCTCTCGGCTCAAGTGTTTTCTTTGCGCGTTCGTCTCTCGTCAGTTTATCATTCCGGAGTTCCGAAGACATCTCAGGAGATTCGTCTGTGTTCCAATTAATTCGAGGTTGTCACCTCATTCAAATATTTCATTTGTTCCGGTGCATCATCTATCTGTTCAACATCCTTTCCAACGGTGTTATCTCTTCAGTGGGCCCTAACCCACAGGTCTTTCCCAGGATCTTACCTGACTCTTCTAATTTTCCCGGAGTTATTCTCAATTCTTTTCAAGTGTGATGTAAGAATGGATCCCATCAGTCACATGCCTTCTCCAAGATCGCTTTCAAATTCTTTGCATTGTTGCCTCAACCTCTTCGCTTTTCATTCTTTCGGAGTATCTCATTAATTTTGGTGGTGTTTCTCCTCATCATTTGAAGATTGAAGAGAATTTTTCCTCTAAATCTTGTCCGTTCTCCCGGAGATTCGCGGTGCTAGCTCGATGTTATCCTATCTAATTGTTTCCAGTCATGCAAATTCTTTTCATCCATCCGGAGTATTTCAGGAGTTACTTTCCGTCTCAATCATCCGGAGGCCATCTTTTCAGAAGATTTCTTCGTTCCAAGTTTTCAAAGTCGTTCTCCAATTATTATATATCCGTGCCCTTCGTTCGTCTCAATATTCTTCCGTGCTGCGTTCAAGCATTCGTTAATCAGTTCGCGATCTCTTGATCTCTTTTCTAAATTCCCTCAAGTATCTTCGTGCTTTTCTAATTCTTTCCGCGATCCGTTCTCTTCTCTTTGTTCATTTTCATTTTTACGGTGGTTCGTTCAAGATTCTTTTCCTTCATTAGCATATCAATCCATTCTTTCTCTCAAATCCTATCGGTGGTTCAAGAAGACTTTCTCAAGTTTTGTGCTATACCCCCCTCAATCCTTTTCAAGAAGAATAAGTAGTATGCAAAAATCCATTGCTTGTCATCAATTTAATTTGATGAAGGATAAGCATACAACAAATCTTATTCTTATTTCATCCAAGTGAGTAATCCCTTTCTTCGGAGTTTGTTCTTGATGAATAAATTCTAGTTCCAAGTGTTTTCATCTTTTCTTTTCTGGAGTTCAATTTTTTTTCCTCAGCCTTCTTGTCGGAACCTCCATCTAAATCACCGCAAGACTTAATCCTTATTCTTTCCATCCTTCAATTTTAACTCGTCATTCTTTTGTTTACCGGAGTTCTTCATGGTGGTTCTTCATGATTTAATTCTTTCTTCAAGAGTTTCATCAATATTTTGGTGGAATTCAAATATCTTTTCTTCTTGCATCTCTAAGTGTAATTAATTCTCCGTATTCTTTAGAATTGGAGTTTTGCATTTCTTTGTTTTTCTCAGATATTCAAATCCACTCAATCCTTCCTTCTAAGTTCTTTTCATTCAAATTCTTTCAATTCTTCCGGAGGCTTTGCGTTGTTCATCTCATCAAGTGTCATTCCATCTTCTGAAGTTCGTGTTCTAATCCTCCCATTTTCAGCCGGAGTGCTACCTAAATCCTTTCAGTCTGATCCGTTTCTTTTCTCATTCTAACCACTCCGGTTAGAACGAGTGCTTTCATAGTCTATCTGATTCCGTGAGCCTTCGATTATCATCATTCTCGTCGTCCCTCTCTTTTTCTCGAGTGCTCTCAATTCTTTGCTTCTTCTCTCTTTTGTTCTTATTTCACCTCTTCCTTTTTTTCCCTTCCGTCTCGGTCCTAAGATCTCGGGACGAGATCTCTTGTTAGTGGAGGAGTGTTGTAACGCCCCGGATTCGATGCGCCAGGTGTCCGTCAGTTATTCGCTGTCTTTGCCATGTCATGTGCTTGCGTGTTGCACTTTGCCATGTCATCATCTGCATTTCATATCATGTCATCATGTGCATTTCATTTGGCATACGTGTTCGTCTCATGCATCCGAGCAATTTCCCCGTTGTCCGTTTTGCAATCCGGCACTCCTATGTCTCCCGGCGCCCTCTTTTACCTCTTTTCGTGTGGGGTGTTAAACTTTCTCGGAATGGCCCGAGGTTTGCCAAGCGGCCTTGGTATAGCACCGGTAGACCGCCTATCAAGTTTCGTGCCATTTGGAGGTCGTTTGGTACTCCAACGGTTAACCGGTAACCGCAAAAGCCTCTTTTGTGCGCAGCCCAACTCCCCCTCCAAAGTGGCCCAAAACCCATCTAACTCCCTCCATGCTCTCGGTCGTTCGATCACGATCGCGTGGGCGAAAACCGCACCACATTTGGACTCTCCTAGCTCCCTCTACCTATAAATATACCCCTCCCCCGAAATTCGCAGATCAAATCGCAGTCGAAACCCTAAAATTCCCCCCTCTCCGCGCCGGACACGTCCGCCCCCGGCCGGACATGTCCGCCGCCGCTCCCCACGCCAATCGGAGGCCGCCACGTGGTGCGCCGCCACCCTCCTCCGGCGGCTCATGGAGCCCATCAGCGGCCCACTGGCCTCGCGCCCGCCCGCCCGGCCGGCTTCGCCGCGCTGCTCCCGCGCCCGCCGAGCCGCCCGCGCCCGCCGAACTTCGCCGTGCGGTGCCTCTCGCCGGCGAGCCCCGCCGTCGCCGCCGCCGGAGCCTCCTGCGCCCCGACGCCTCCCGCGCCGCCGCCTCCTCCTCCTCGCCGCCCCTCGCTGCCGCGCTGAGCTCTCCGCCCGCCGTCTGGCCGGCGCCGCCCGGTGCCGCCGCCTTGGGCCGACCAGCCCCGCCTCGGCCGCTGCCCTCCAGCGGCGCCCGTCGCCTTCCGGCCCCGCGCCCCGCCGGATCCGGCGTCCCCGAGCTTCTCCGGCTCGTCCCCGTCCAACTCCGGCCACCGGCGCCGCGGATCCGGCGAGATCCGCCGCCGCCTCGGTTCGCGTGACTCGGTTGACTTCTTCTCCCCCCCATTTCCTCTAAGTCCCCGAGTTTTCAGTAATTTTCATGCATTTTCATCATGCCATAACTCTGCATCCGTAGCTCCGTTTCGTGCGTGTAATATGTCAAATTGTTCGCTCGACGAGTACATCATTTCATCTCATTGCATCATTTACATTTGAGCTCATCTTGATGCCCGAAATGCTGTTAGAAGAGGGCTATGTGATGTTAGTTTCAGATTCTTATCAGAACTTGCACTTTTGTCATTTTTGCCATGATTGATGTGTGCACCCTATGATCTTGAGTCCTACATGTGTTTTGTAATATGCCATGCCATCTTTACAGGGGTGTATGCCATGTATTTTTGTGATCTCTGTGGTGACTAGCACAAGCATGCAAAGTAGGCCTCATGATGTTGCTGTTTTAATTCCTGCTCTGCTGTTATTTTTATGCCATGTAAACTTGATGCTACCGAGAGATCCATGCATATTTTGAGATACTTCAGTAAGGATGTTTTGACCATATGGTTATTATCTATCCATCCCTTCCCTTGTTTGCAATTATGGAGTGCCATATCTTGAGTCAATCAAGCTCTACTTTTGCTATAAAATGTTTCCTGGCAGATTGTTTACATGTTATTCAATTTTGCCAAGGTTGTTGTAGTTGATCCGTGTATGCTATGATGTTGTTCTTGCCATGTATAGCTTCTATGCCATGTCTTCTTACTGTTGGTTGCCTTGACATGCCATGTATTGCTCTGTGGTGAGTGATTCAAGCTCACCAACATGCCTACTTATTGTTGTTCCTGCCATGTATGAATCTGTAATATAACTTGCCATGTTTACATGGGGGCCATCATATTTTCTGTGCCCTTTTGGCTCATGGTCAGTAAGGGACTTTTGTTCTATGCAATTAGTAGATTCATGCCATGCCTTTGTTTGCCATGATAAGTTCCTGTAACATGTTGTTGGATGGCTCTAAACATTGCAACCTGATGTTATTTCCTGATAAGTCTGAAACTGTTATTATTTGCAATCTTGCCATGTATGTTTGAGCATGTTCTAGTGATTTCTGGAGATAGCTCAGTGTTCATGTTTTGTAATGCTTTACCTGTACATCATGCCCATGCCTTTTGTTTTCATGTTGAGGTCCTGTAGCTTGTTGTTTTGATGCTTGCAATATGCCTAGTTGCTGTTTTGGGCAGATTGTTGCTATAACTTGTATTGTGTGTATGTGTTGAACCGTTGCTCCGTTTTGAGTGTGCTCTATATGAAACTTGCTTGATTTTGCATGTAGTTTCATATTATCATGTTGCATTCATGTTTTGAGGTGTTTGCTTGATGTTTGGGTGCATTTTGCACCAATGCCATGTTTAACTTGTTTTGCTTATATCTTCTAGGCCGTAGCTCCGAATCTAATGAACTTTATATGTAACTTGACTAGAATTTCGTGTAGATCATCTTGGTGCCTCTTAACTTGCTGTTTAACAACTTGAACATAAGGTTTATTCAGATCTGGACCAATTTCGAAATTTGCATACGAGGACTTACCGGAATTGTTCTATGTTGTTTCCGGCTTCATTTAAACTTGCTTTGATGTGTTGCTCTTGTATGCATCATCTCTTGCCATGAGTAGCCTCATCTAGATTTGTCATGCATCATGCTTGTTGTGCATCATGTCTTGTTCATGTGTGGTGTGTTTACCATGTTGTGTGCTTCTTCTTGTTAGTTCCTGTTTCGTTGCGATCGTGAGGATTCGTGCGTCTACGCTTGGTTCGTCTTCGTGGCTTCATCTTCTTCATGGACTCGTTCTTCTTCCTTGCGGGATTTCAGGCAAGATGACCGCTACCCTGGATCTCACTACTATCATTGCTATGCTAGTTGCTTCGTTCTATCGCTATGCTGCGCTACCTATTACCTGTTTATCAAGCCATCCTATATTGCCATGAACCTCTAACCTTTGACACCTTTCCTATGCAAACCGTTGTTTGGCTATGTTACCGCTTTGCTCAGCCCCTCTTATAGCATTGTTAGTTGCAGTGAAGATGAAGTTTGTTCCTTGTTGAACATGGAGATGTTGTTCCTTGTTGGAACATGTTTACTTGTTGGGATATCACAATATATCTTATTTAATTAATGCATCTATATACTTGGTAAAGGGTGGAAGGCTCGGCCTTATGCCTGGTGTTTTGTTCCACTCTTGCCGCCTAGTTTCCGTCATATCGGTATTATGTTCCCGGATTTTGCGTCCCTAACGCGGTCGGGTGATTTATGGGACCCCTTGACAGTTCGCTTTGAATAAGACTCCTCGAAGGCCCAACATTGGTTTTACCATTTGCCTCACCTATGCCCTTTTTCCCATGAATTTCCGGAGCCCTAGGGTCATCTTTATTTTAGCCTCCCCGGGCGGTGCTCCTTCGAGTGTTGGTCCGAACCGAGCAGATCATGGGCCACCACAGGCAACTCGAGGTTGGTTTTACTCGTAGCTTGACTTATCCGGTGTGCCCCGAGAACGAGGTACGTCGACTCCTATCGGGATTTGTTGGCACATCCGGACGGCTTTGCTGGTCTTGTTTTATTGTCTGTCGAAATGTCTTGTAGCCGGATTCCAGACTGATCGGGTCTTCCGGGAGAAGGAATATCCTTCGTTGATCGCGAGAGCTTATCATGGGCTAAGTTGGGACACCCTGCAGGGTATAAACTTTCGAGAGCCGTGCCCGCGGTTATGTGGCGATGGGACTTTGTTAATATCCGGTTGTAGTAAACTTTAAGTAAACTCTTCTAAAATACACCAACCGTAAAGCGTGAATCGTGAGTGTCTCTTTTCGGGTTGATCGAGAGGAGAACACGGTTTCGGGTTATGTCGGACGTAAGTAGGAGTTCGTGATCACTTCTTGATCATTACTAGTTGACGACCGTTCCTTTGTTTCTCTTCTCGCTCTCATTTGCGCTTGGTTAGCCACCATATATGCTTAGCGCTGCTTCAACCTCACCACTTTACCTCTTCCTTACCCATTAAGCTTTGCTAGTCTTGATACCCATGGTAATGGGATTGTTGAGTCCTCGTGGCTCACAGATTACTACACCACCAGTTGCAGTACAGGTTTGCGATGATCATGACGTGAGAGCGATGTTTGCTTGTGTTGGAGTTCTTCTTCCGCTTCTTCTTCGATCGGGGATAGGTTCCGTGTCGGCAGCCTGGGCTAGCAGTGGTGGATGTCGCTTGAGCTTCATTTATGTTTCATCCGTAGTCGGATGTTGATCTCTTGTATATGATGTTGATGTATTTTTGTGGCATTTGTGCCTTATGTATGTATCCCCATCTATTATGTAATGTTGATGTAATGATATCCACCTTGCAAAAGCGTTTCAATATGCGGGTCTATCCTTGGTGGGACCGTCGAGTTCCTTTTGGATAGGGTCGCATATTGGGCGTGACACCAGTCCACCAGAAACGCTCCTTTAAATCCAAATACATCTTGGTGTTTCCGGGGTGTATCTAGTATGGTGAGTCATGGGCCTCCTGAAGTATTAACTTCCTGATCTCTGCATTATTGGGTACATAAACACGGTCCTCAAACCATAAGGTTTCGTACTCATCCTCACGAAATCCTTTGGCTCTTCCTTCACTCGTCTTCTCCTTTATCTCAGCAATCTCCTTGCCATCCTTTTGAGCTTCTCAAATCTTTCCCAGTAATGTTGACTGAACCTCCATTGCTGCAACAAAACCTCTAGGAACTATCTCCAAATGAAGCTCCCTGAGATCTTCGGCTAACTCCTTTGGTAATCCTCCGCTTATCAGTGTATTGACATAACTCTTCCAGCTCAAAGCGTCTGCTATGACATTGGCCTTTCCTGGGTGATAATGCAACTTCATATCATAATCCTTTATAAGCTCCAACCATCTCATTTTCCTGAGATTCACCTCCTTTTGTGTGAAAATGTACTTCAAACTCTTGTGATCCGTGTACACATCCCAACGGTTTCCAATAATAAAGTGTCTCCAGGTCTTGAGTGCATGAACTACAGCTGCTAACTCCAAATCATGCATGGCATAGTTCAACTCATGCGGTCAAAGCTGTCGTGAGGCATATGAAACAACTCTTCCGTCTTGCATAAGTACACCTCCAAGTCCTAGGCGAGAAGCATCGCAATACACTTGGAAATCCTTGCGTATATCCGGCAGAATCAACACTGGGGTTGTAACCAAACGTTTCTTCAGCTCCTGAAAACTTGCCTCACATTCATCTGTCCATTTGAACTTAGTGTCCTTCTTCAACAACTCCGTCATAGCTTTTGCAATCTTGGAGAAATTTTCAATGAATCTCCGATAATATCCCACGAGTCCCAGAAAACTGCGGATCTCTCCAACTGAGGTGGGTGCTAGCCAATCAGTGACTGACTGGACCTTGGTGGGGTCTACTGCTATACCTTCTCCTGATATAACATGTCCAAGAAATCCAACTTCCTTCAACCAAAACTCACATTTGCTGAATTTGGCATAAAGCTGATGTTCCCTGAGCTTCTCGAGAACTAAACACAAATGCTCCTTGTGCTCCTCTTCATTCTTAGAGTATACCAAAATATCATTAATGAACACCACGACAAACATGTCCAAGAACTCCATGAACACCTTATTCATCATACTCATGAAATAGGCAGGAGCATTCGTCAATCCAAATGACATAACTGTATACTCATATAGCCTGTACCTTGTGGTGAAGGTTGTCTTAGGTATATCCTGCTCTCGAATCTTCAGCTGGTGATATCCTGATCGGAGATCGATCTTGGAGAATACTTTAGCTCCTTGCAGCTGGTCAAACAAATCATTGATCATCGGTAGTGGGTACTTGTTGTTGTTGTTGCCTTGGTTCTGGACTAGTAGTTGCATCAAGGCATTCTGCTGTTAGATCAACTGAGTGAGCTCCGGTGCGAAGACAAATCCGGGGTCACGTCTCGGAGGCATCTGATGGGTTTAGAGGGGAGAGATCAGAATAGAATGAGGTCTATAGAGAGAGCACTACCCATATGCACATGAGACAACACATTCATATCACACCACTCAATTCAAACAAGGGCATACAAACGACCTAACTACCGTTACAAGATACTCGAACTAATACTATATACATAAGGGAATACTACTACTGATGTGGTGGTCATCTAGAAATTTTGATCGGTGGAAGACTCCATGATATCCGCTCCAGCTTCGTCTTCGTAATCATCATCACTACCATCGGGGTCGGACTCGGTGTCGTCGATGATGATGAAGTCCTCGGGATGGTCGTCATCTCCTCCTGGCGCGGGGTCTCCCATGAATACTCCTAGCTTCCTTGTCAGGTCGTCATTCTTTTCTACTAGTATTGCGATTTCCTCCTCATATCCATCACGTGTAGACTTGATTTCTTCTTCAAGCTCCATGTTCCGGTCATCACCTTCTTCAGATCTATCATGCTTGCGCACATTTGGTTCTCCTGGCGACGAATGTGCTGGTTTAACTCCTGGATGAAAGCTGCAATGGACATGTCCCTCCTGGTGCTGATCATCTCCCATTGCTCATCTCGGCGCCCACATATCTGGTAGATGGTGTCCTTAAGATCCTTGTGATAAACTTCGCCGATGCGTCCCATGGCAATGTGGGTTTCCATGCTCTTTCCTAGACTCCAGGTAGGTGCATCAAAGGAAAACTCTATAGGCTCAGTAACTGGCGTGAATGTCCTTCCTGGAACTTGAACTCGAATCATCCAACGCTCCTCTTCTGGTAAGGTGGCGGTGTAGGTCCCGGTGAAACTTGGTATTCCGATGTTCAGGTACCTAGTGACTTCCTTCAAGTGTCGTCCAAAAGGTGTGTCTTCATCCGGTTGGCAAACTTGTTCCTTGGGTCCGCCATCTATAGAGTGGAAAATGGAGAAGAGTCAGAAATGAGTAGAGAAGAGTGACCTATGGCTTATCTTAGTGGTCGTGTCCTACAATCAACGTGTGCTCTGATACCATCTTGTAGCGATCCGACCTCAAATGGTCAAATCTCTGTGCATAAGTGTCATCCCTGGATCGGTAATGCTGACACACACAATACTCGAAGGATTTCTAACAGAGTGCAATCACACACTTATTACATCGAATGTCTCAAAGGAGAACTTATTACAATAATATGGCTTAAGTCCATCTAAATAAGATAACAGCGGAAGGCTTGGAAGATAAAGTGAGTCCATCAACTCCAACGGCATAGCTAAGTGCACGACAATGACCTAGCACACCTTACTCTTTGTCTGAAATGTCTGCAACATAATACGTTGCAGCCCGAAATGGGTCAGCACATGGAATATGCTGGCAAAATAACACAGTAGAGCAGTGAACAGGTAAATGCTAACACTACATGCATATATGGCTGGTGGAGGCTCTATGGTTATCATGTTTTTGTGAAAAGCCAATTTTTCCCTACAACAAAGGAATATATTTTGTTTAACTATCATGGTAGTTGAAACATTGAGTAGGTTCCTCCAACTCAATCCCAATTAAACTATGTTAATAACCCAATAAATTAATAGTGATGAGATCAACATGACAATTCAAGAACCAGATACTCAAGATGTCCATAACCGGGGACACGGCTAACCATGATTAGTTTGTACACTCTATAGAGTTTTGAGCACTTTTCCCCACAAGACTCGATCTCCTCCGTTGGATTTCTCGCACTACATGGTGTTTGAGAAACAGATGACCCAGACATAGTCTTTCAGAAGCATTAACTCTTTACTTTGGGTAGACATTTGCACCTACTTTCCCCTACATCTGCTAGCCTACCACTGAAAGAGGTCACACAACGTACTCAACTATGCCAGAGTCCATAATGGCTTGTGGCTGCACACGGAAGTTTCTAGCATGAATAATCTTATGATCCCTTTGAGCCTGGGTGGCGAACCATAGGATGACCACACGGGTACTCCGGGATATCCTAGGACAACACTGGACCGCAACCAATCCACCCAGATGTGTATTAAAGTAGCCACCTTAAGTTAACCATTAATTAACATCTCTCCCATATGTCATGGATCACTCAAACCAAACCACGTCTACGAGCATAGCATAGCAGTATAAGCATAACGTAGAAGTAACTCCCAAGGTTTAATAATAAGGACAATAGCTTCTACCTCATTGGCTACTTCCCAATACCCACATGTTAACAAACCTACTCATGCAATGTTTGAGGGTTGAAACTAATGCATAAAAACTGGGTAACAAAGGGGTATGTTCAAAGTGTTACTTGTCGTGCTGATGATCTGCAAACCCTAGAGACTCGTAGTAGCACGCTTCGCACTCCGAAAATTATATCGCGAACAAACAGTAGCATACATAAGCACTCAAGCATAGATACAAGGGTAAAACTCAAATAGAAAGAGCCAAACTAAAAATTCAACTGAAGAGCTTCGATTTGCAAAAAGAATCGATTGAATCGGAGCTATAGAACTGAAACTATGATCAAACGAACTTCGAATTCAAATCTGCTTGAAACCAAATTTTAAATTGACAAAAACCATGTTCAAGTTTATTAACTCGAAAGAGGGGTTCTAGACGAAGATTTTGGCGTTGGTTTCACTGGATTTGGACGAACGGTTGAAAAGTTGCGAGGGTTTGAAGATGAGGGGCTAATGTGCAATAAAAATAATCGCGGATAGGTCCCTGGACGAAATAAAATAAAAAGAAAAAATTTATCGAACGAACGTCCGCTAACAGAGAAAACGAACGAATGAGTGAAAGTTCGCAGAATAGATCTAACCGAAGAAAACCGAGAAAACCGAACTAATGAAAAAAACCGAACTAATCTAGGGTTTACCAAAATAAACCAACGAGAACCGAAAAAAAAACCACATGGCGGATCCGAATTCAAGCGGCTTCCTAAGGCGCGGCAGCGGCATTGGTGGCGTGGGGCGACATTGGGCGGCGGCGGTGCTTGCTGGCGCTGGGCGGAAGCGGGCGGCTGCTGCTGCTTGCTTATCTGCAAGGCACAAGGACGAGGAGAGGCGGCGGGGCTTCAGATCCTTTTGAAGGGGTCGGAGCTTCTTGGGGAGGGGGCGACGCGGGTGGCAGCGCTGAGGAGTCCGAGCCGGACTCCTCCAGGCGGCGACGGTCGGGACTCCCCCGAGTGGGGAAGGCGGATGCGAGCGGGCCGGCTGGGCCTTCGTCCCAGTGTGGGCCAAAAGTTTTTTTTAAAACAATTTCGCCGAAAAGGAAAAATCCTAAATATATATAAAAAAATCTAAAAATTCCAAAAACAATTTTCACCATCTAAATAAAATATTTAGAACAAAGTGAACATTTTTCTGGCCTAATAATGCAAATTTGAAAAATGCATATTTTTCTAATTCAAATAAAATAGCAAAAAATCCAAATAAAATATTTATTTGATTTTAAAATCTTTCCTCCAATATTTCTTTTATTTTGAAGAAGTCATTTTATCTCCTCTCTCTTATTTTTATATTGGAAATATTTTAGAGAGAAAAATATTAAAACCAAAATGATCCTCTTCCAAATTTGAGAAAAATTCAAATATGAAAATAATGAAATCCCCAACTCTCTCCGTGGGTCCTTGAGTTGCTTAGGATTTTATAGGATCACAAATGAACTGCAAGTTCAAATATGATATGCATATGATGACCTATGTATAACATTCCAAATTGAAAATTTGGGATGTTACACCATTTCAGGCGGTTTGATGAAGATCCTACGTCTCCTAACCCTTCTTCTTCCTTGTCTCTGATTCTTCCCATACGAGAACACCTTGCGGGCCACCGGCAAACCATCGGCCCCACACCGCCTGTGTTCCTTCAAGACCCCCACCCCACCCCCCGCCCCCACCCGCCGAAGTTTTCTTCGTTCATGAGGCCCCACCACCGCCCCCACAACCACCGTCCCCACTCGAGCCCTTCCTTCACACCGCTAACTCCGTGAGCTCTCAAAAATTGATGACCCAATTTTGAAATTTAGTCTCACTGTCATTTAACTAGTGTGGAATATAAAAGGAAAACCATAAGCATTATGTAGTATAGTGTTGAGCGTGCCATGGTTGATCTGAAGGTGCAAAGCAGACAAAGGCAACTTCGCAACCAATGTTTGCTTTCAACTAACAAGTAAGTGATGGACAAGAAATCAGAGTAAAGAAGTGGTGATCCATTTTCTTGCTGCAATAAATAAGTTGAGAAGATACGAAAGAGTACCGCCTCTGGTGCGGCGCCGTGTATGCATCTGCTGAGAATTTGATGGTGCTGCGGTAGCGATGGCTGTCGGCGGCGTGGAAGCAGATCTAGGAGGGTAGATGGTGGCGGCGGGGCGCGGTGGATGAGATGGTCGGGAGCGGCGCCGCAAGGTGGACGGCAGCGGGGATGAAGCGAGAGGACGGGATGCAAAGATCCCGGTCTGAAGCCGTGGATGAGAGAGGTCGATCTCTTGTAATGGCCGACGGCGTTGGGGTTTCAGCTCCGACATTGTGGAGGAGGATGGCGATGGATGTGGTGGCGGACGGAGGAGGCTGGGGTGGAGAGGGTGTTTTGGCGCCCACGGAGTACGAATGGGGAAATGGAGGGAGAGAGGAAGGGGGAACCATGTCTTCAGGGCGCGCTTGTCTCAAATGCGAGGAATTTACAAACTTAGCCCTCGTTTAAAATTTCCTACATCGCAGCAATATTAGTCGGTTGGGGATAGGACAGTAATCTCGCATACACCGAATATTTGCCAACGAGAGATTGTTTTTGGCGCCCACCGTGTATGAATCAGGGAGGGAGTCGATTTCGGCCAAGGAGAATCTGTGTTTTGGCGCCCACCATGCATGAATCTGGGTGAGAGGCGGTTATGTCATGTTTGAGTGAAATTACAAACCTACCCCTATCGAAACCTATAGAAATCGAGTCGATAGGCTTTGCATGGCAGGGATAGGCAGTAATTTCTCGTAGATTTTGGTTTCGGGCGGTTACTGCGACTTTCCCCGCTTCGTTCAAATTTTTGCAGAGCAAGAGTGCATGTTTACCGTGCCAACTCAATTCGAATCCAGTTTGTATTCTATTTTTGTTCGGGCAGGATCCATTTTTGATTGGAACAAAATTCTACATACATCATTATATATATACTTTCAAAAGCACAACAAAGAATTCCGCTCCTTTATATGTATAATATGATTTACAAATACAATGATCTCAAAATCATAAGGTTGAATTCAAAAAATTTAAACCAAATTATGTTCTACTAAAATGTATGGATCAGTAATATCTACATATTAAATAACATAGATGCGCGTGAATTCATATGAGTATGCATGTTTGATAGATCAATTTTGGTTCGAGTATGAATTACATGTATCATCATCTCAATTCAAATATTTGAATCCCTTTTATGTTGACTCCTTTCACGCCCATCTCTCTCGCATGCATGCTCCTTCATGTAGCTATCACTCTCTTTCTCCAGCTCACCCAAGACGCCACTTCATGTTTCTCTTATCTTCGCAAACATGGTCTCTTGACGTCTCCCTTGAGAAGTGTCACACTCTCCCTATCATTATACATTACATGGTTTTCATTATCTCTCACGTCTCTACCGTTCTCTGGTATCACTAGGTACCTCAGCTTTCTTTTTCACCGCCACACACACAGTCTCACTCGTCTTTTGTGGCACCCCGGCTCAGAGCAACCGGTTTACCATGCATTGCCAACCCAGAGACCATGTCTTCTGGCAACACACAACATCTTGGTATAGAAAACAACCGCTTTATTGATGCTAGCGGACCATAGTTTATATTACAACAGGTGGCGAGGCCAAGCGGCACACACGGTGTGGCTGAACAATATGTACATTATTTAGTGAACATAAAGGGCCTCGATCATAACAACTACACAGCAGCGGAACAACGTCGTAGAGGAACTCCATAGCACAGGGACACCGATGTGGACACGATCTAGACTCGGACAGCACTCCTTTGCAACGAGACTTTCCTAAAATCTGGCATGACATGCCAGGTCAGTACATTGAATGTACTTGCAAGCTCACAACAAGCATAAACATAATGACAAACAATATCATGATAATTAACCAATTATTAATGATGCAACAATATAGCCAACATGTTGTGATCATGCTCTTGTGGGAAAAATCTCTCGGACTGGCTTACCAACGTCGATCGCTCTTGGATCACAAGCGTACCAACCTCATGGTCTTAACTAGGGATATCTCGTGATCTTTCCGGCGACCACAACCATGACCAACATTTGGTCTCAAACATCCAGATGGCCTTCCCGCCATCATCAACAGTGCAAAGTTCATAACTTAGTGTGCAAGATTTATTAAACTTTGACCCATGGTGTGACCTACTTTAGAGCGTGTCTGTAACCGTGGACTCGGCTATCGATAGATTAATACACTCTGCAGAGGTAGCGCACTGTACCCACACCACGGAACCCATGGCCTCACACTCCCATTCAGGTGGACCAACGGCATTCCAACAAAACGCCTCCATTGCCATGACACTCTCCCGGCCACTCCGACTCATTCCCCATTGGGCTAGTCCTGGGTGGCCTCGTGTCTACCAAAGACACCAACGACCACTGTCGTGGCCAAAACATAAACATCCCACACGGGGACACTGTACCATAATCTAAACAACGGTCACACAAGGTTATGTCTGCTTACCGGGCCAGGGTACCGCACGCCCATAACCTTCCCTCGTTGGAGGCGCCGACCGGAGGCATGACAACGGACCGAATAAAGGCCTTCCCATAAAGGCAAATGTGGTTGCACTGGGAAAAACTCGATTCAGTGGCACCATGACCCAGTCAACGATATATTCAAGTTGAGTTATTATCATGTTCAACTTAAAATGAAAATAACCAGTGTCATAGCATGCCATGAAATGCAACACTAACATATGAATCACATATCAACGGAAATGACTGAGTCAACTATATCCACACTAAGTATAATCATCAACAACTCATGGCACTCCTCTAATTAGGATTAAACATCACTTTAAACAGAATATTTTCTAGCAAATTTATCATTTTTACTCATGCAAGAAAATAACTCCGAATAACTATGTATATTCATAACCATATTACTCTTTCATAACAAAAATTAATTCTAGTTTCTTTACCAACTTAGTTAGCTTCAAACTTTCTATAAATCAAGCATATTAACTTGAACAAGCAACTAACAGAATATAAATAACATAATAGTGATTTAAATGCATGGATTAAATCATTCATTCAAGTAAGAAAATCACAAATATTGCAATGGCACCATGAAAATTTTGCTATGGCTTGCCTTAGTGCAGATGAGGTTCACAAGCCTCCTGGTGATCCTCAAGACAAGCTTCACCTTCTGAAAATATTTATAAACACAAAAAGAAAACATAAAGAACCCTTCTGTAATTCACCAGAAAATCTAGACAGCGGGGAAAAAAATCCCATTTTTGATGTGCTGCTAGATTTCTTTACAAAGAACACAATCCAAAAAGAATCAATCCATTTGGACTTATGGTTAAAGAGTTTTGGCTGTTTGAAGCTCTCTGGAAAAAATGAAATTTGAATTTAAATAAAAACAGACTGGGAGGGTGACGTCGAAGGCGTAAAACCTCGGGGCGCCACTACTCGTAACGCTTCGAGCGCGTACTGAGTGGCTGATTAGCGGGCCCCGCTAGTCAGGTAAGAGGGAGGGGGAGAAGGAAACAGAGGACGGCGTGGCTTCGCCGGAGCACACGCCAGGGACAAGGGATTCTTGGCCAAAACGAGAGGGAGGGATCGAGACAGGAGACGGAGGCGCACCTGCCGTACCCGTAGAGTAGCTAGGGGTGGTCAGACGGCGTCGGAATCAGCCTTTCAAGCGGAGGCAGAGAGCGGAGGTCGCCGGAGACGAAGATGACGGCGAACAGAGGCGACCCCGGGGGCTCCAACTAGGCGGAACAGCACCACCGAAGAGCGGCGGAGGCCCTAGAAGGGTTGCCTAGGCCTGGGAGGGGCTGGAGCTACGGAGACGACCCGAGGGATCGCCTGCGAGCTCGTGCTAGGGGACCGCGGGCCGCGGCCTGCCCAGCCGGGCTACGGCTTCTACAAGATCGTGGAGTGTGTGGGAGGAGTGGATGGTGGTCGAGGAGGCTGGGGAGGGCTCAATTTATAGCCGAGCGTCGAGGGGGGTTCGGGCTCTGCCGGTGGACACCTGGACACGGCGCCAGGCGACGAACGGCGTCAGTGAGAGGCGGTGAAGGCGACGCAGCTCACGCGGGAACTGTGGGCGAGCGGGGACGAGCACAGGGGCACGGGGGTGACAACGAGCACAAGCAGCCACGACTTTACATATTATTTGACCGCGCCCATGCTCATTGCGGGGAGCTCCGGCATCGGCGAGCGCTAGGAGGGAGTTAAGGGGGTTTGGATGAAGATTGTGGCAAAGTTTGGCAAGCTTAGGCAGTCGGGGCAGCGAGCACGCAAAGCAATGTGAGCGCCTTCAAAGACTCGTGAGCGCGTCGACATGCAGGTTGGCATCATGCACACGTGTGGTCACCGCGTGAAATCTGCCCTCAGGCCGACCTAAGTCCAAACTTCATGTCTGGCTTGTTGTTCGTGGTAGTTTTAGAGTTTACCACACTTGGGTTTGATCACAGGCGCAGTAGAATTGATTTCAACCGCCTGGTAAGTTTCTGGACAGTAACTTTGAGAGCTTACTATGGTCAAACTACTAGGAGATGGGAGCTGGGCTTTGGAGGTTAGCAATCATCTACTAAGGTGATGATGCACAAGAAAAATCAGCCACAATGGAGCAAGTAAAATGGTAGTTGTTGTAGAAACCACCATTTCTGTCCAGAACAGAAAATATTTTCTGTAGCAAAAATATTCCAAAAAGTGATGAAATATTTTTGCTGAGGAAGGAGCCTTACGGTTCAAAGAATATTTGTGAATTTTATCAGATTTTTGTGGGCAAGAAAAATTGGTGTTGCTTTGGAGCACATTGAGCTGGCTAGGGTTTAAGAGAGGGAAATGAATATTTTTCATTTAAGAAAAATATTCCAAATATTATTTTGAGGTGAACCAGAGAGGGAATGGTAGTTAGAGAGGGATATGAGGCACTTGGGTGAAAGTCAAGGGGTACCCAAGTGTTTAAGTCCATATGAGAAAATTCAAAACTCCAAATTTCAAAATCAAACCAACCAAAAATCAGGCAAAGAGAAGAGGGCAAAAACCAGGCTGTTACATCTTTCACTTTGTCTTTCTCTCTATGGGGTTCTCTCACACACCCTATATGTCTCTAGACATGACTCATACCACTAAAATTACTCTCTCCTGCAGACACAACATTTGTTGCGGTCTCCTTTCCATCTCCATCCCAGTTATAAAACTGACATTATTCATTTGTTTACCGATCAGACAAACTCCCCCCCCCCCTCTCTCTCACACACACACACAACTCCTGCTTCCACTCCCCTTCCTGACTATCGTCTCTCACACACACACACAAAACTCTCGCTTTCGCAGCCCCGACTCGTATTTCTCTCACAAACATTTATCGACTAGCCTCTAGATAGGTTTATACACCCACACACTCGTGCTTCCACCATCGCATACATGTCTCTCTCGCGCTCCTTGTATCTATGTAGATTTTTCTTCCCTTCTTGAGACACGCCCTTTAGATCGTGCACACACACACTATCACCTCATTTTAAGCTGATACCTCTCGCACACACACTCTTTGTGTCTTTGTCACACATGGACTCCGTCCTCCTCCTCTCTGCCTCTCTCTCACACACACATGGGCTTTTTACAACAACTAGCAAGATGCCCATGCGTTGCATGGAACATCAAGATGCATTTGTATGAGTAGTTTATCTTATGGGAGAAAAGGATGAACGAGGGAAGGCCTTATTTGCAAATGTGGAGAGGGGTGTGGGTATATTTTTGCAAAATTGCCATAGTTTCCTTCCTATCCGCCAGATATAAATCAGACGGCCTATATTGCAAGATGACAGGCACACCATCATCACCAACTCTGTTTTTTATCTCTACTCTTATAAAAAGCATAGTCGGTGATGATGGTGTACCTGCCATCCTACAATATAGGCCGTCCGATCGATATCTAACGGATAGGAAGGAAACTATGGAAATTTACCCGCACTCCTCTCCACATTTGCAGATAAGGCCTTCCCTCGTTCATCCTTTTCTCCCACAAGATCTTGATGTTCCGTGCAACGCACGGGCATCTTGCCAGTAAGAGTAGAAATTAGACATATACCACTTCTCGAATCTTGAAACCAACAACATTCCTCCCTTATCTCATCAAAACCGCTAAAGGAATATATTTTGAGTGAAACATAAGATATTTTTAGTGACATGCGTA
The DNA here is from genome assembly GCA_021605205.1 of Aegilops longissima. Taxonomy (NCBI): domain Eukaryota; kingdom Viridiplantae; phylum Streptophyta; class Magnoliopsida; order Poales; family Poaceae; genus Aegilops; species Aegilops longissima. The sequence goes on along the minus strand of JAHIAM010002516.1, from coordinate 15,149 downwards.
TTTCAAAACTAGACTCTTTTTTCTATCAAATTGGTGAATATGTATTAATCAACTTTGGTCATGTGGCAACGCATCGTTCCACAATATAGTGCGTATAGATTTTTTAAGAATTCAATCTTGGCAAACTATGGCTAAGTTTGTAGAGAAAAATATTTATATCTTCAATAGCAAAAATATATAATGCGAAACTACATCATATGATGAATCTACTGATATAAGTTTCGCACTCTAGATGTAAATATTTTTCTCCACAAACTTTGTCAAGGTTTGTGAGGTTTGACTTTTCAAAAAATCTATAGGCACTACGTGGTGGAGTGCACCTTTGTAGGAATAGTCAGCTCGCGTGATAATTTGATCTGTAGGTGTTGATGATCGGGGCCACAGGTGAACGACCTGGAGGCGGTGGCTCGCCAGTTGCCACAGATCGAGTAGCCAAGTTTAAAATATCATTTTTTAGCGGGGTAAGAGTTCCGATATTGAATGGCGCGTTTTTTTGCGGGGGTAAAGGGAGTTTTTATTGCATGATAGTAGTGTTACAATCAAGAGGCCACAAATCCTCGATACAAGGTGGAGCCGAGTTCACCCACACAGCCGTGGTGAACTCAGTGCGGCTATAATGGGCCAACTGATCTGCAACTCTATTTTGACTACGGTGTATCTTCTAAGGTAAAAACTCCCTATTACACATTAAATTTCTAAGTACTAAGTAGTTTTTAGAACAATTGGTATGGAGCAAAAATGGAATTCATAACTACTACCTCCTTGGCGTATGGTTGTATGGGTTTATGTTGCGAGATGTTGAACCTCTAGGGAAAATACTATGGTTTAGCTGTTGGTTTTCAGTAATGAAAATCAGAAGGGGGAAACCCTTCTTTGATAAAAAAAACTACTACCTCCGTTCCATTTTACTAGTCCCCATCGTAGTTTGGGTCAAAGTTTGTCCACGAATTTTACTTGTAAAATGTGAATGGAAAACGAAATTTTGTTATACCCAACAAAAAAGGACTGGAGGGAGTGATTGCTCTAACACAGACGCGACCTCTCATAGCGTAGGCATTGAACAAGTGCGCCGGCCAAGAGGGCCCCACTCGCTGCAGGCCCGGCTGAACACGCCTCCTCGCCGCATGCAACCAGCTTTAGACTGCCCCACCTGCCTCCATTGAATACACGCTTGTGCCGGCAACACGTCCTTCCGCGAGCCGGCCGGCATTTTAGAACACAAATAATGACCGAAATATAATTAATTACGCATGGTCTTGACTTGTTGTGCTCGTAGTGGTAGCAGGAACTAGAGGTTTTTCTTTATTTATAACTCTCCTTGCATTTTTTGGCTTTGAAGTGAATCATGGTTGTGGACATTATCTATGAATGTGCAGATATCTGTGAACATGAGTTTGATGTGGAAGTTGAACTTGGAATGTCGGGCTTGCACGTGAACTATACAATGTCCAATGCTTCATATGTTATTGTTTGGAAAGTAATTGTTGTTATTATTTTGTGCCACATCAGTAGATGCACGGACATCACAACAGGCATGCTGACTGGATAAACATTTGAACCTAGCTATTATGAAGGAAATTTTGTATTGACAACAGTTTTAGATAGCAGGAGACGCCTAGCCTGCTCTGCCTCTGCTAGCTTATTTCTGGCTTCTTCCATCTCTTCTTTGGCTTGGGTGAAGAGAGCATCTGATTGCTCTTTTCGCTTCTTAGGGAACTCAGCTACATTCTCAAGGGCTGCTGCACGCTTTCTTTCAGCCTTTACTAGAGCCACGAGGACACGAACAGTGATTTACTCCACCGGCTTGTGTGTAATCCAGCATCATCTGGGAATTTGCACATTGTGTCTTATCCAAGATCATTAGGAACTGCACCTTGTGTGTAATCCAGCCTCATTTCGAAACATGATCTCGAGGTTGACCATACTTCCTCCTCGCAGAACTGCATCCCGACATGAAGTTACTTTTTTTTAGATCAATACTCAGAGCAACCCAGATCCATTTAGTAGAAGCCAGATAAACAGGACTCGCAGAAGTGAATTCAAAAGGGAAAATATAAAAACATACTACCAGGTGAGAACACCCACTTCCAACATCAAGCTAAAAACGAAAGCATTAGGATGATTAAGACTCTTCTTATTACACATCGAAGAACATGAGGCTAAGAGAAACAGAAACTACAACATATACACATCGAAGAACACGAGACTAAATGAAAGTAATTGAAAGGGTGTTACTTACCAAAGATCGTTTTATAGGTTCAGTGCAGCTCCTCTTTAACTTGCCACGCTCCTTGAAGATGTCCCCAATATCCCGTGTTTGGTCTTCATTGCTCCTCTGCATGTCCGCACTCGTGGTTTTAAAATCTCAACATGGCAAGAAAAATATACTACTAGTAATACTCACGCATCTTTGAGCAACATTAAAGCACTCGTCTGCCATGTTAGAGCATCTCCAACAGAATCGCAATGCGCGGCGCTTTAAAAAAGCGTTTACAGTGGTGAGATTGAGAAGTAGAGATAGAGAGTAGAGACTAGAGAGTAGAGGATAATTCTCAGCATAGATATAGCATAGATAGATAAAAAAATAGATAGTTCAACTACTCCTCGTTGTCCGATTCCTCCTTTGTGATGTCCTCCTCCGACGTCTCAATGTAGGCGTGAAGATACCGATCATCGTCGGATTCCCAGGGCGACGCTGCTCCTAGCCTCATGTTGAATTGAGCGTCCGTTTTTCGCGTCCGCTTGTCCTTGCGATAGGCGGCTCACTCCGCCCTCCTCTTCTCCCTATCCACCCTCCTTTGCGCGTAGAACTCGCGCTCGTTGATGATGTCCTGCGGGAAGCATTGGCGCCACAGCGCCATGGCTTCCTCGTCCATCTCGGCGATGCGGAGATGGTGTTCCTGCCTCCGGTTGTCGCGACGATCCTCGTCGATGATAAGCCGCGACAGAGGCGTGAGCTCCTGCGCCCGCTGACGCGTCGGCACGTTGGGGAAGTTCAATGTTCTATGAGGCCACCGGAGGCGCCACGCCGCCGCGTCGTACGCGCGGGCGGCCTCGTTGGCGGTGTCGAAATTGCCGAGGACGAGGCGTATCCCGTGGAACCAGATCTCAGTGGAGAAGCCGCCAGAGGAGCGCGCGCGGACGCCGCGGTATCCCCAAGTTTCCCGGTGACGCGGCGACATGATGGCGCGGCGGCGGCGAGGCGAGAAAGAGCGGGGAGAGAGCGATGGAAAGGCACAGAGTGGGGAGAGAGCGGTGGCAAGGCACAGAGCGGTGGGAGGGGGTTGGATTTTATAAAGCGCGCCGGACGCCGCGCGCCAAAACTAGCGCGCTGATACGGCCCCGTCGTATCTATAATTTTTTATTGTTCCATGCCAATATTCTATAAATTTTACATACTTTTGGCAACTTTTTATACTATTTTTGGGACTAACATATTGATCTAGTGCCCAGTGCCAGTTCCTGTTTGTTGCATTTTTTGTTTCGCAGAAAATCCATATCAAACGGAGTCCAAACGGGATAAAAACTGACAGAGATTTTTTTGGAATATATGTGAATTTTGGTAAGTGGAATCAACGCGAGACGATGCCCGAGGGGGCCATGACGCATGGGGGTGCACCCCTGACCCTCGTGGACACCCTGTAAGGCGGTTGCTGCCCTTCTTTCGCAGCAAGAAAGCTAATATCCGGATAAAAATTGTGTTCAAATTTCAATCCAATTGGAGTTACGGATCTCCGGGAATATAAGAAACGGTGAAAGGCTAGATCTGGGAGCGCAGAAACACAGATAGACAGAGAGACATATCCAATCTCGGAGGGGCTCTCGCCCCTCCCATGCCATGGAGACCAAGGACCAGAGGGGAAATCCTTCTCCCATCTAGGGAGAAGTTCAAAGAATAAGGGGGGCCCTCTCCCCCTCTCTTCCGGTGGCGCCGGAACGCCGCCGGGGCCATCATCATCACCGCAATCTACACCAACAACTTCACCACCCTCATCACCAACTCTTCCCCCCTCTATTGAGCGCTGTAACCCCTCTTTTACCCGCTGTAATCTCTACTTAAACATGGTGCTCAACGCTATATATTATTTCCCAATGATGTATGGCTATCCTATGATGTTTGAGTAGATCTGTTTTGTCCTATGGGTTAATTAATGATCGTGATTGGTTTGAGTTGCATGTTTTATTATTGGTGCTGTCCTATGGTGCTCTCCGTGTCGCGCAAGCGTGAGGGATTCCCGCTGTAGGGTGTTGCAATACGTTCATGATTCGCTTATAGTGGGTTGCTTGAGTGACAAAAGCATAAACCCGAGTAAGGGGGTTGTTGCGTATGGGATAAAGAGGACTTGATGCTTTAATGCTATGGTTGGGTTTTACCTTAATGATCTTTAGTAGTTGCGGATGCTTGCTAGAGTTCCAACCATAAGTGCATATGATCCAAGAAGAGAAAGTATGTTAGCTTATGCCTCTCCCTCAAATAAAATTGCAATAATGATTACCGGTCTAGTTATCGATTGCCTAGGGACAAATAACTTTCTTGTGTGACAAAAAGCTCTCTACTAAAACTAACTTAGTTGTGTCTTCATCTAAACAGCCCCTACTTTTTATTTACGTGCTCTTTATTATCTTGCAAACCTATCCAACAACACCTACAAAGTACTTCTAGTTTCATACTTGTTCTAGGTAAAGCGAACGTTAAGCGTGCGTAGAGTTGTATCGGTGGTCGATAGAACTTGAGGGAATATTTGTTCTACCTTTAGCTCCTCGTTGGGTTCGACACTCTTACTTATTGAAAGAGGCTACAATTGATCCCCTATACTTGTGGGTTATCCAGACCTTTTTCTGGCGCCGTTGCCGGGGAGTCATAGCGTGGGGTGAATATTCTCGTGTGTGCTTGTTTGCTTTATCACTAAGTAGTTTTTATTTCCTGTTCTAAGTTGTTCTCTATCTTTAGTTATGGATATGGAACACGAAACACCAAAAAAATTAGTGGTACTTGCTACTTATGGAGATGGGGAACCTCCTAAAACCCTCGATGCTCATTATGTGAAAGATATTATGTACTACTTTGATAATCCTGAGAAAACCCCATTCAATTATGGTATGGGAGACACATTGGATCAACGTGAATACTTTAGGGATTATCGCATCAACGTGAATACTTTAGGGATTATCGCTTGACTCAGAAAGGGAAACTATTGTGAATCAAATTTATATGTTGTATTGGTATGCTCGGCAACTATGCTTGAGATATGATTATACTTTTTGCTCTAGGATGAAGCCTCCACACCTTCCCTTTTCATGTGAATTTAATGATAATGAAACCTTAGCTTCTTATGCTAATGGTATATATGATTACTATGATGTGGAACAAATAGAAGAGTTCGTTGCTTTTATGGGTGCTTATGAAATTGAATCTTTGTTTAAAGAGTTTGAAGATTTTGATGATTCAGTTTATAGACCTGAAAATTTTGCTATACTTAAATATTGCTATGAGAATTATGAATTCAATTTCGATATTGATGATTTTATTGAGAGAGTCTCCGCTGTCCAAGAAGAGACTAATATTTTGTAGGAGTCTATGGAAGAAGAAATTAATGACATTGTGAGCTCATTTGATGAAAAAGATGAGGAGGAGAGCGAAGAACAAAAGGAGGAAGAGAGGATTGATCACCCGTGCCCACCTTCTAATGAGAGTAACTCTTCAACTCATACATTGTTTAATTTCCCTTCGTGCTTACCAAAGGATGAACGCTATGATGATTGTTATGATCCCATTGATTCTTTTGAAATATCCCTTTTTAATGATGCTTGTGGCCAAGATATGCCAATATGAATTATGCTTATGGAGATGGACTTGCTATAGTTCCTTATGTTAAACATGAAATTGTTGCTATTGCACCCACACATGATAGTCCTATTATCTTTTTGAATTCTCCCGACTACACTATATCGGAGAAGTTTGCCCTTATTAAGGATTATATTTGTGACGCCCCTGATTCAATCGTACTCTAATCATACACGCAAACGTGTACGATCAAGATCAGGGACTCACGGGAAGATATCACAACACAACTCTAAAAATAAAATAAGTCATACAAGCATCATAATACAAGCCAGGGGCCTCGAGGGCTCGAATACAAGTGCTCGATCATAGACAAGTCAGCGGAAGCAACAATATCTGAGTACAGACATAAGTTAAACAAGTTTGCCTTAAGAAGGCTAGCACAAACTGGGATCAGATCGAAGAGGCGCAGGCCTCTGCTCGATCCTCCTAACTACTCCTCGGTCGCCGCCGGGCTGCACGTAGTAGTAGGCACCTCCGGGTAGTAGTCGCCATCGACGGTGGCGTCTCGCCTGGGCTCCATCGTGCAGTCGCAGCAACCGGGTAGAGATAGGGGGAAAAGGGGGAACAAGGCAACCGTGAGTACTCATCCAAAGTACTCGCAAGCAAGGAGCTACACTACATATGCATGGATATATGTGTAAAGGGCCATAACAGTGGACTAAACTGCAGAATGCCAGAATAAGAGGGGGATATCTAATCTTGTCGAAGACTACGCTTCTGGCAGCCTCCGTCTTGCAGCATGTAGAAGAGAGTAGATCAAGTCCTCCAAGTAGCATCACATAGCAATAATCCTACCCGCGATCCCTCCTCAATGCCCCGAGAGAGCGACCACCGTTGTATCCGCACTTGGAAGGGTGTGTTTTATTAAGAACCGATTCTAGTTGTCATAAGGTCAAGGTACAACTCCAAGTCGTCCTGTTATCAAGATCACGGCTATTCAATAGATTAACTTCCTGCAGGGTGCACCACATAACCCAACACGCTTGATCCCATTTGGCGGACACACTTTCCTGGTCATGCCCGCCGCGAAGATCAACACGTCCGCAGCCCCACCTAGGCACAATAGAGAGGCCAGACGCGTCGGTCTAAACCTAAGCGCCAGGGTGCAGGGCCCATCGCCCATAGCACACCTGCACGTTATGACTGTGACGAAAGCGAACTAGCCCCTTAATACAAGAGCAGGCTTACGTTCCAATCCGGCGCGACGCCACTCGGCCGGCTGGCGCCACGGCGTGCCGGCCGATACCACGGCGTCGGGATACCCATAACCACTCCCACGTAGATGGTTAGTGCGTATAGACCAAATGGCGGACTCGGATCAAATACCAAGATCTCGTTAAGCGTGTTAAGTATCCACGAACGCCGACCAGGCCAGCCCACCTCTCTCCTAGGTGGTCTCAACCTGCCCTGCCGCCTCCGCCACAAAGTAACAATGGGGCCGCCGGGAACCCAGCCCACCTCTACCGGGATGGAGCCACCGTCCTTTCAGCCCCATCTCCTAACAGATCACGTAATGTAACAGTGTAAAGTATATAGTATATGCCCGTGATCACCTCCCAAGTGATCACAGCCCGAAAGAGTATAGCATGGCGATTTTGACAAGAGTGTAGGGCCACAGATGGAACACTAGCATCCTATACTAAGCAAAGGGATAGCGGTAAAGGTAACAACAAAGATAGCAAGGACAAATGCAGCAAGATAGGATTAATCAAAGCATAACATGCTACACTACTCTAATGCAAGCAGATAGAGAAGAGTAGGCGATATCCGGTGATCAAAGGGGGGCTTGCCTGGTTGCTCTGGCAAGAGCGAGAGGTCGTCAACTTCGTAGTTGTACTGGGTAGCAGCGGCGTCGGTCTCGGTGTCTAGCGGAAGAAGAGGGGGAAGAAACAATGAATACAATGCAAACAGATGCATGACAAAGCAAATCGTGATGCTAGGCATGCCCTAACGCGGTATGAGGTGATACCGGTGAAGGGGGAAAACATCCGGGAAAGTATTCCCGGTGTTTCGCGTTTTCGGACAGATGAATCGGAGGGGGAAAGTTGCGTGTTTGATATGTTAAGGGTGTGTGGTGGACGAACGGGTTGTGTATCCGGGTTTGTCTCGTCATTCTGAAAAACTTTCATGTTGAAAAAAGTTTAATCTGAGTTACGGATTAAAAGATATGATTTTCTAAAGATTTTATTAATTTCTGGAATTTAATTAATTATTTAAACTAATTCGAAAAATAGATTAATTTTCATGCTGATGTCAGCAGTCAACAAGGTTGATCGAGTCAACACCCCAAGGCCGCGGGGCGGGGGGGCGGGCCACGGCGGGGGAGGCGGGCCCGGGGGGGGCGCAGGGGCTAAAGGGGGGCGCTGACCGGGGGGCCGGCCGGGGTGGGGGCGGGGGCCCGGTTGGCCCGCGGGGGGGGGGGGCGGAGGCGGGGAGCGCGAGGGGACTGGGCTGGGGCGCCCGGGGGGGGCGGGCCGGGGCGAAGGGCCGGGAGGGGGGGGGAGGAGGCCGGGCGGCGTTAAGGGGCCGGGGCCGGGGGTTTGAGGGGCCTGGGGGGGGGACGGGGGACCCCGGGGGGGGGGAGGGGCGGTCCCCGGGGGAGGGGGCGGGGTGGGGGACCCCCGGGGGCCAAGAGGGGAGGGGCAGGGCGGGGTGGGGGCTGGGCCTAGGGTTTCGCCGGGGAAAGGGGCCAAGGGGGGGCGGGGGCCCGGGCCACTGGGGGGGGGGCCCAAAGGGGAGGGGGTTTTTTCGGGGGGAGTTGGGAACCCGGGGATTTTCCTTTTTTGGGGGTTTTTTTTCCCCGTTTTTTTTGACATTTTAAGAGAAAAATCACAACACCTAAATTGGACTTTTAAAAAACAGCCACATTATTTTTCCCTTAAAAGTTTAATAAAAATTCCGGCTTTGTTTTTTAAACCCTAGTTTTAATTTTTTCCTTAAAATTTTATTAAATTTGGTTTTACCTTATTCCCTTGTTTATTTAAAATTTCCTTTTGTTTTATTTTAAAATTTAACCTTTTATTTAAATTTGAATTTATTTCAACTAACCAAACCAAATTTGGTACTTTTTTAAATTAATTACCCGGCCACAACCTTTTCAAAATTCCCAATTTAAAAAGAAAAATTTTATAAATTCAAAGGCTTGGTTTATTTTTCCCAAAGGTTTTTAATTATTTACATTTTTTATTAAATTTGTTTCTTCCCCATTATTACTAATATAACATTTACAACAATTTTTAGGTCACTTTTAAAATTTAACTCTTGATTGAACAAATAAAAATGGGGAAATGGTCCAAAATTTAAACGGAAATTATCAAACAAGGAAGGGTTGGTATTGTGTTTAATGAGTTATATCCAGGAATCTCGAATTACAAGAGGCCCCAGGAAATTTAAAGGGAAGAAGGGAAGGTGGGTTATGGGAATTTTAAAAGGAAAGGTCTTGGTCTATTGGGCCTTTCGAGGTTGCATTCATTATGTCCAAAACCATGGTCCAATAACAAGAGAATTTTCCCCCTTTTGAAACACCAATAGGAAAGGGCCCGGTTTACCAATGTATAAAAAGAAAATCATCTTGGGGGTTTATCAAGAATAATCTTTAGTATTGATTAAAAATTAAACCAAACAAGGAAAGGAAAAGGATAAATTTGAAAGGAAGGAAAATTGTTTAAACACAACGGGTTATATTTAAAAAGAGTGATATCCAGAAGGTTTCAGAAAACTCAGGAGGGAGGAATTTTAACTTAAAAACGGTGTTTGGAAATCCAAAGAAACTTTGTTGGGCCAAATGTTTGTTAAAATAGAAAGACATCTTTTAGGATAGATTGCAGGCTTCGAAAGGGGATTGCCGGTTTCGAACACATGAATAAGTTTTAATTTTTAAGAAGGAACATTGCTGGTTAAAGGCCCGCCAATAAGCAAAGCCCCCACGGGTTACAAGTCCAACTTTGGAAATGTCCCCTTATTGAAGATTAACCGAGGTGGGTTACTTAAACCGAAGAAAATAACCTTTTAAGATCATTTAAGATTCTCGAGGAAAAACAGAAGGATTTTAACAAATTACATTAACCCAAGGAAGGAAAAGGTGTTTAAAACCAATTTCAGTTAAAATATTTCCCAAAGAAAAGGAGAAACATTTGTATCAAATGAAAAGGAAATGCAGAAAACTCCTTTTGGTTAAAGGGGAAATTTTGGGTTCCCCAATTCAAGGTGTTAATAATCAAGGCCAAAAAACTTTACCATTCTTCAAAAAATGGGTTCTGAAAAAGAATAAACCAGCTCCTTTTGGAATTAACAGGGCCAAGAAAAAGGTGATTAGAATTTCATGGAATTCTCAAAGGTGGAAAAATCTTTAAATTCTTTAAAGGATGGTAAACTTGGTAAAAAGAAAATTTATAAAAATAAGGTTCCCCTGCAAGGTTGGGAAGGCAAAGGGCCCAATTACTTACGAGGGAAGGATTATTTCTTGAAAATTATTCCCAACCTAATTTTGACCGAATTTGTCCAAGTTCGGATTTCGATGGATTTACCGAAAGAAAGAAAAAGGTTTTGAACCAAATTGACAAAATAAACCAATTGTTGTTCAAGGAAATGATATGAGTGAATCGAAAAGGAGTTCATCTAAAAGGGAGAAAAGGAGGTGCCGTTAAAATCAACGCAATTATAGCCAAAAGGTGGAATTCACAAATGTTTAAGAAGATAAATTGTTGAACCGAATGGAGATGCTTTGAGGAAAAACTACCCTAAAATTGGTGGGAAGGTGATTATGGTTGGTTTGCCAAAATTCGAAGGGGTAATATCCCAAAAAATAAATTACCATTACCTAAAGAAATTGTTTTCTTGGGAAAGGAATCAAAAAACAACACGGCCACTTGGGAATTTCACGAACCAAAGAAAGGAAATGTTATTTTAAAGAATTCCATGTAGGAATTCCAGGGTGGAAACAAATTCTCGTACTTCTTGCATAAATTATCTCTTTAAGGAAAGGGAAATTTTGGAATAGAAAGAACTTAAAGGTTACACCCAAAATTTAACCCAGGGCTTTTAGGAGAATAAATTTCGAGAATAAATAACAATCATGAGGGCAAAAGAAAGGATTTTCAAAGGATTATGTATCCGGAAAGGCTCAAGTTATTGAATAGAAACTTTCGGAGAAATCCAAAAGGATGGGGATCCGAACGGGCATTTACATCAAAAAGTCAGGTAATTATGAAATTGAAAATTATTTGAACAAAAGTTATGAAAAACAAAACGGGCCGGTCAAGGGGAAATTGATAGACCGAGGAAAATTGACGAAAATAGTTTGTAAAATTGTTCAAAAGAGGAGGTTTTAGAAGGGTTAAAATTTTATCCCACGAACAAAGGATAAAATAGGCCAAAAGCTAGGAAATTGCGGATTGGGACATCCATTGAAGCTACAAGATTTTAAAAGGAAAGGATGTCAAAATCGGTGTTTTAGTTTATAATCAACCCGGGTGAAAAATTAAATCGGGAAAAAGGTACATTGGTAAAGAACTCAAGGAGTAATCAAAGGATATTCGAACCGGTTTTGGGAATCTTTAAAACAAGATCAAGGGAATGATTGTATGAATCAAGGCAAAAGTTTTACTTGTTTGGAAGGAAATGGGATTCCAAAAGAAAGAACATCAGGTTTCGAACCAGTGGCAAAGATCATTTACAGGGGTTAAAAGTTTATCAAAAAATTAGTTTTTTTTTACAAAACTTTCCCGAATAGAAAAATCGGCCCGGGTAAACAAGTAAAAGTCCATCCACCCCAATGGCAAATTTCCAACCATTTAGTAAAAGTTTTGAAGTTAACCGTTTGCCAAATTAAGGGATTTAAGAAATGGCTCGTAAACTTTCGGTTCACAACCAATTAAAGCTTGTCAAACTGGCTCAGGAAGATATACAACACAATCAAAAATAAAATAAGTCATACAAGCATCATAATACAAGCCAGGGCCTCGAGGGCTCGAATACAAGTGCTCGATCATAGACGAAGTCAGCGGAAGCAACATTATCTCGAGTACGTACATAAGTTAAACAAGTTTGCCTTAAGAAGGCTAGCACAAACCGGATACGATCGAAGAGGCGCAGCTCCCGCTCGATCCTCCTAACTACTCCTCGGTCGCCGCCGGGCTGCACGTAGTAGTAGGCACCTCCGGGTAGTAGTCGCCATCGACGGTAGGCTCGCCCGGCTCCATCGTCTCGTCGCAGAACCGGTAGAGATAGGGGAAAAGGGGAACAAGGCAACCGTGAGTACTCATCCAAAGTACTCGCAAGCAAGGAGCTACACTACATATGCATGGATATATGTGTAAAGGGCCATAACAAGGACTGAATCGCAGAATGCCGTAATAAGAGGGGATATCTAACTCGTCAAGACTATGCTTCGCAGCCTCCGCCTTGCAAAGATGTAGAAGAGAGTACATCAAGTCCTCCAAGTAGCATCACATAGCAATAATCCTACCCGCATCCCTCCTCAATGCCCCGAGAGAGAGCGACCACCGTTGTATCCGCACTTGGAAGGGTGTGTTTTATTAAGAACCGTTCTAGTTGTCATAAGGTCAAGGTACAACTCCAAGTCGCCCTGCTATCAAGATCACGGCTATTCAATAGATTAACTTCCTTGGTGTGCACCACATAACCCAACACGCTTGATCCCATTTGGCCGGACACACTTTCTCGGTCATGCCCGCCGTGGAAGATCAACACGCCGCAGCCCCACCTAGGCACAACAGAGAGGCCAAGACGCCGTCTAAACCTAAGCGCCAGGGTCGGGCCCATCGCCCATAGCACACCGCATGTTAGTGACGCGTCGAAAGCGTAACTAGCCCCTTAATACAAGAGCAGCTTACGCCCAATCCGCGCACGCCACTCGCTTGTCAAGGCCACGGCGTTTCGCCGATACCACGACGCCGGATACCCATAACTACTCCCACATAGATGGTTAGTGCAGATAGACCAAATGGCCGACTCGATCAAATACCAAGATCTCAAGGTGCTTAAGTATCCGCGAACGCCGACCAGGCCAGGCCCACCTCTCTCCTAGGTGATCTCAACCTGCCCTGCGCCCGCCACAAAGTAACAATGGGGTCGCGGAACCCGTGCCCACCTCACCGGATGGAGCCACCGCCTTTCACCCCCATCTCCTAACAAAGATCAGTGTAATGTAACAAGGTAAAGTATATAGTATATGCCCGTGATCACCTCCAAGTGATCACAGCCCAAGAGTATAGCATGGCGACTGATAAGAGTGTAGGGCCACCGATGGAACACTAGCATCCTATACTAAGCAAAGGATAGTGTAAAGGTAACAACAAGAGTAGCAAGGATAGGCTATGCAAGAAGATAGGATTAATCAAGCAGAATATGCTATACTAATCTAATGCAAGCAGATAGAGAAGAGTAGGAGATATCCGTGATCAAAGGGGGCTTGCCTGTTGCTCGCAAGAGAGAGAGGTCGCCAACTCCGTAGTCGCACGGTGCAGCAAGGCTTGGCCCTGTGTCTAGCGGAAGAAGAGGGGAAGAAATAATGAATGCAATGCAAACAGATGCATGACAAAGCAAATCGTGATGCTAGGCATGCCCTAACGCGTATGAGGTGATACGGTGAAGGGGAAAACATCCGGAAAGTATTCCCGTGTTTCGATTTTCTATGATGAATCCTGAGGGGAAAGTTGCGGTTTGATATGTTAGGTGTGTGGTGGACTAACGGCTGCGATCCGGTTCGCCTCGCCATTCTCAACAACTTTCATGTTGAAAATATTTTAACCGAAGTTACGGATTAAAAGATATGATTTTCTAAAGATTTTATTAATTTCGAATTTAATTAATTATTTAAATTAATTCGAAAATAGATTAATGACATCAGATGATGTCATGTCGATGTCGCAGTCAACAAGGTTGATCGGTCAACCGACCATGGGTCCCACTTGTTCGTGACTCATTTTAATTAATGATTAATTAAACTAATAATAATTAATCGTGGTGGGCCCCAATCGTCATTGTTTGATTAATTACTAACAGCTAATTAGGTTAATCTAATTGTGATTAATTAACTTAATTAATCCATTAATTAATTAATTAATTTAATTATTATTATCTATTTATTTATTTTATTTTTATTATCATATTTTTTAATTCTTTTTTTAATTAAAACGTTCTAGGGGGCGGGCCCCCGTTGTCATAGGCCCATAGGGCCTGCGGCGTTGGGTGCGGTCGCCACCTGCTAACTGGGAACTCGCAGCGCAGCAGCGCTGCAAGCACGGCGAGGCGGGCTGGGCGCCGCAAGGTAGGGAGGCGGCCACCAGGCGGGTCGGGCGAATAGCGCCACGACACCGACCGGGAAGGCTGTGGTCGGGCAACGGTGCGCGGAGGCGGGAGAGCGCACCGGCGCGTCGGGCGTGGCGATCGGGACGCGGCGCTGGGAGCATGGCGACGACACACGAAGCGGCGGAAATGGCCGCGGTGACCGAACGGTGAAGGGAAGGGAAGGCGGAGGCCGAGGACCTCACCGGCGTTTGCAGGGGCACATGGGCGTCGAGGCTCGAGGGCGACCCGTGGGGAGGAGGACGGGGACGAGGCGCCATGGCGCTGGGAGGCGGGCGCAGTCCGGCGAGGAGCAGGACGAGGACGCGGCGATGTAGAGGAGGAAGTCCGCGAGGAGGAGTCAAGAGGAGGTCGGCAGGCAGCTCCGACGACGGCGGGTCCAAGGCCGGGGCGAGGGCGCCGCGGTTGCTCGGGCGATTCGGCGAGGGGCGGCTCCGGCCGCTGCGGCAAGGGCGAGGAGCGGCGAACGGTCACGGCGACGGGCCGGGCGCGCTGGCGGAGTGGTCGGTGTCGAGGAGGAGTTGAGGAGGCCGGGCGAAAGCTTCCAAGAACGGCGCTGCAGCTGGGCGGCGTTGCCACCGACGGGATCCGCACGAGGGGGGGGAGAGAGAGGCGGGCAGATCGAGGGAGAGGGCGGGATCGGGATCCTCCCGATCCGATCTGCACGAGGAGTGGGATGGTGCGAGGAGTGGGAGTGGGGTGCGGCACTAGGGTTCGCGCCTTAGGGGCTATAGGCGCCTGGGCCCTGGTTGGCTCAGAGGCCACCTGGCTGTGGCCCTGGGGGTTCTTTTTCTTTATTTTAGTTATCTTTGTTTTACTGCTTTTATTCCTCCCTTGTTATTGATTTCTTTTCTGCTTTATTTTAGTTTTAGTAAAATTATCACTAACACCTAAATTGGTACTTTTAAATAAACTACTGCCACATTACTTTTCATCCCAATTAAAATAGTTTAATATTTTATAAAATTCCAAAGGC
>JAHIAM010002515.1:0-39665 GCA_021605205.1 Aegilops longissima | reverse complement strand
GACCCTCCACCAAGGGCCAAGAAATCCCCCTCTTCCTCCATATATACAGCCCTTAGGGCACCGCTTAGACCTTGGGTTTTGTTTAGATTAAAAGTTCGCCATAGCTGCAACTTCGCAGTTTCGCTTGTGTTCAACGACCGCACAAAGGCGCCACAGAACCCCACCTTGATCAATAAAGCTTTCATCTTATATTCGCAATATCGAGATTGCAATCTCAGTTTCTTGCTTGTTCTTCGCTTGCTTTCGCAGGAAAGACCCTCGTGGTCGGTTGATCGTGCTCGGCGTGGTCAATAACCTCTCGGAGTTGGTTTAGCGATTGCTAAGGCGCGACGTCCTCGCACGTTCGTAGTCGGATCGTCAAAGTCGACTTCCTCCAAAGCGAAAACCAACATCTCATCGAAAGACGGGACACCTTTGCCTCTATCATTGTGGCAACTACCTCCATCGATGATGACCTTGATGGACCGTCCATTGATGCCGGCTTTTGTGTGGAAGATGTGGCATCGTTGGTCTTCTTCTTGTTGATGTTGAAGGGTCAAGACTTTGGAGACAACGAGAGCGGGGCTCGAATCCTCATCACAAAAGACTTGATCATCTTTATCTTCATTCACTTGCCGGTGCATAGCCACTTGCTCAAGGGCTTCCATTTCCTCTTCACTCATGGAGTCATATGTGCCATCGTCGTTGAGGATCATGGTGCGCTTGTTGGTGCATTCGTATGACTTGTGGCCTCGGCCGCCGCAAGTGAAACACTTGAAGGAGCTTGTCTTAATGGTCTCATCGGTCCGAGTAGAGGATGAAGCACGCGGCTTGAGGTTGTTTGTAGAAGGAGGAGGACGACTTGAACTTGTCGAAGTTTTCTTGTAACTTGACTTGTCGTCGTTTCGTGAATAAGGCTTGGTCGATGTGGAAGTTGGAGGAGTCGTTGAAGCTTGGTTGTTGGATGGACCGTAGGCCTTGGATGAGTACTTGGCGTACTTGAAGTCATCTTGCACTTGGCATTCCGCCTTTGTAGCTTGATGCACGAGCTCAATGAGGGTTGAGTATGGTTGGAAGTCGGCGATCTTCTTGATGGGATGATTGAGTCCATTCAAGAAACGTGCCATAGTTTGCTCATCATCTTCCTTGACATTGGCTCTAATCATGGCTATCTCCATCTCCTTGTAGTATTCTTCAACGCTCTTTGTTCCTTGTTTGAGTAGTTGGAGTTTCTTGAAGAGGTCGCGGTTGTAGTATGTTGGCACAAAACGTGCTCGCATGACATCCTTCATTTGAGCCCAAGTGGTGATTGGGGGTTCACCTCTTGCTTGTCGTCGCTCAATGATTTGTTCCCACCATATGAGTACATAATCTTGGAACTCAAGTGATGCCATAGCGATTTTCTTCGCTTCATCGTAGTTGTGCAAACGGAAGATTTTGTCAACCTTCAATGCCCATGAGAGGTAGTCTTCGGGGTCATTGCTTCCATTGAACTTTGGCATGGTGAATTTTAGCTTGCCGTAGCGTTGCTCTTCATTGTATTGTTGGCGATGTTGATGATGACGTCCTTGACGTGGAATGTACTCGTCTTCATGTTGATCTTGGCGCGGAGGAAGACCATGATCAACTTGGTCTTGTTGAATTTGAGGTTGAGGTGGAGCTTGACGAGCTTGTGGAGGAGCTTGAGGAGCTTGAGGAACTTGATGGTGTACATGAGGTTGGTAGTTCCTCTCTTGGATTTCTTCTCGAAGGGCTTCCTCTTGATTGCGCCGCTCGCGATTGCAGTTGGCGACGGCTTTACTTGATTCTTGAAGGGCACGTTGCGCCTCAAGAGCTTGCGCTTCACGTTGATGTTGTTGACGACGTTGAGCATTGGCGTCTTGTTCGTCTTGGTGACGACGTGCTCTTTCTTCCTCTTGTTGGCGACGAAGACGTTGCCGTTCTTGAGCTTGAGCAAAAGCCTCTTGGTTTGATTGAGGACGAGGAACTTGATCATCAACTTGCTCTTGTGAGTGCTTGTCATGTAGCGGGTTGCGAGATGCATGACGATCTTGGCGTGCGGCTCGTCGAAGAGTGTTCGATGACGGTGTACTTGAGTCGTAGAAGGTGTCGTCGGAGTGTCGACTCGAGTGGCTCCGTCTTGATGATGAAGAAGTGGAATGATGCGGTTTCTCATCAACTTGCGGATCTCGTCCATTCTTGCATCATTCTCTTGCTTGTGTGCCTCGAACTTGTTGTCGAAGTAGTCTCTTGTCGTTGCTCGGAGAGTCGCAAGTCGGTGGCGAGGTTGTCGATCTTGTCGCTCATTGCTTGTTGTTCTTGGTGTAATGCTCGTTGTGCACCAAAGAGGTGGCTCTTGGTGACGTATGAAGACATGTAAATCGTCTTGCTCGATGAAGAGTGGGTTGGTAGAAGAACTTGGCCTATCCATCATTCCAAGCAAGATGTGAGTGGTAGAACAGAAAAGAACTTATACCAATGTACCTTTGACCGATATTGAAAATGAATCAAGTTCACTCAAATGCGGACAATGAAATAGCACTCTTGGTACCGATTCTTGTCGGTTCTCACACCTACACAAATAAAAGCTTATGGTGGAGCTCGGTTAGGATGGTGGCACAAAATTTGATGCAATTGTAAGTGAGACTCAATAAAGTTGGAAATGATTCACAAATTTGCAAATGTAACAAGTAGACCAATAGCAAAATATGGTACACGGAAACACACGCGCAAATAGATAATATGGGGTTATGCAACCAAGGATGAGCCAAAATGTGGAATGCACCAAGATGCTCTTGTTGCACAACACTAGAGAGACGCTAGAACGATTGCACAATAGGCGGATACGAACTTGTGCACAACCTACTAAGCAAAAATGCAACGACTTCTATCCCAAGTATGCTATATGTATGGTGTGTTGATGAGTTGATCCAAGATGATCAAGTATGACAATCTTAATGTTTGATGATGCTATGGTTCTTGCTCATAAGCTCTTTGCTTATCTTTCTCTCTTTGCTTAAAAGCTTGATTGGGTTTTTCTCTTTTGAGCTCTTTTCTCATGCAAAACTTCACGAACCAATATAGGAATTGCGTATGCGATGACAACTTTGTGACACACAAGTTGATGCTAAGATATGCACCACTTTGGTATGGTATGTATGCTATGGAGTATGATCACTAAATGTGCACAAGTCACGTTGCCGGCAATACTCAAAGGCTAGTCTCGATGGGTAAGCTACGCAAAATGAGGCAATGTGGGTTATCAATGCAATAGCAAGGTATGACAAAGATGTCGTCGAAGTTACCGTCCTTGCGATGATGACTGGTCGATGTAGATGAGCAGTGGTGATGATGACTTTAACCGCACCTAGATAGCCGAAACACAAAAGGATACGGAAGCCACAACTCAAAATCTCAAAGACCAAAATGTGTCAAAATCGTCATCGGAGGAATCGTGGAAGATTTAGGTGTATATGGGTTTGGAAGATGTGGAGAAATATGGGGTGGTTGTGGTGTCTGAACTGAAGAAATTCAGTTTGGTCAGGGTTTTACGGACGTCCGTGATCTTACGGTCGTCCGGACTGCGTCGGACGTCCGGCCTTGTCCGGATGTCCGGAGCCTGGGCGAAAATCGGGCTCGGGGAGAGGAACTGCAAAATTTCCGGGGAAGAAAATGATTGTGAGGTCGAAATCGAGGGGTTTGGAGGATGGAAAAGGGTGGGGAAGGTGGGGAAAGCTAGATCCACACGTGGCAACACAAATCCATGGACCAAATCCAACAAAATCTCATCACACTAACAAATCACAAAAAAAATTTGGGGCTATTTTTGATGGGGATTTTCGAATTTTAGGACGAAAACAACAAAATCAAGCTAGAAAACACGATGTAGGGGCTCCAAAAACGTGATGAACGTGGCTCATGATACCATAGATGATATAGGGCGGAACCCTATGTGGACGATCTTTCACGTTTGGAGGGATCCCTCGAGGAACACGAAGAACGCGGAAGAACAAGAGGAAAACACGGGAAAGAGAGAGAAATCACTCAACCGACAAGAAATCAATCACACAAGCGCTAGATCGATGAACACATAGAGTGGCACAAGATTCAAGAACAATAAAGGTAAAGATACAAGAGTAGCCGTTCTTCTCCGAGAGGAGGTCTTGATGGGTCCACCCTAAAGGGGTCTTGAATCCGCTTGGGAATCTTCTCCGTAGAGGTCCCGATCTCCGAGGAGAAGTAGCCAAGTGGATGAGCAAAGCTCTCACACTAATATGAGCCAATCCTTTGCTAACCCTAACTAGGAGATGGAGGGTCCTATTTATAGTCTTAGTGCAAATGGAAGTCAAAACGAAGGGGTACATGGACTTCAGCCCACATCAGGCATCGGACGTCCGGAAGGCGTCGGCCGTTCGGAGGCTCGGGAAGGTCCGGTCTTCCGCCACGTTCGGACGTCCGTGATTCTTCTCTCGTCGTGTGTCGCGTCGGTCGTCCGTAGCGGACCGGTCGTCCGGGGCTTCAGAGGGTCCGACGTCCGGAGGCTGTCGGTCGTCCGTAGTTCCGGCTCGGGAGGTCGAGTCCGGACGTCCGGTCAGCTCGATCGTCCGTAGGTTTGATTCGGGTGACGATGTTCCGGACGTCCGAGGTCGCCGGACGTCCGTGTCTGAGAATCGCCGGACGTCCGGAAGTGGTCGGACGTCCGTGTCCTCAGAAGCCAATTGCATCCTTCTTCCTCTTCGACATGCTTGGGGTCCTCGCCGTCTTGGCTCTTGCAAGTAGTAGATCCTTGGTTTGCCTCCATGTATCTGATTACACATAGTGTTTGAATGAGGTAGTAGCCATGTCTCATGGGTAGAAATAAGAAGTTCGGAGGAGCGAGTTCACCTTATCTTCAATAGCCTTGGCTCGGGCTCTTGTCATGGGTCCCGGTGGTGTTGAGGGAGATGTAGGCACGTCCGTGGGGATGAGTGGGGGATGCTCCGCATCATATGTACTCTTTCTTCCCCACCTTTCTAGGGTTAGCATTGGTTTAGCTCATGTTTGTGTGAGAGCCTTGCTCACCCACTTGGTTACTTCTCCTCGGAGCTCAGGACCTCTTCGGAGAAGATCCCCCAAGCGGATTCAAGACCGCCATCTAGGGTGGACCCCATCAAGACCTCCTCACGGAGAAGAACGGCTACTCGTGTATCTTTCCTTTGTTGATTTTGAATCTTGTGCTACCTTATGTGTTCGATAATCTAGCCCTTGTGTGATCGATACTTGTCGGTTTAGTGTTCCTCTTGTGTGTGTGTTTCCCCGTGTTCTACCGCTTGTTCGTCGTGTTTCCCTCGTAGGATCCCCTCCAAACGTGAAAGATCTCCGATTAGGGTTCCGCCCTACATCATGTATATATGGAGGAAGAGGGGGAAATTTCGTTGCCCTTAGGGAAGGGGTCCGAAACCAACCCTATCTCTTGTTTCGCCACACATACGGACTCTAAAAACAGCCTATACTTAGGTATTTCGAAATTACATGGGCCTGGCCTAATAATAAGGTGTCGCAACACCTAGAATAGCCTCTAGACGAAATTTATGAAGTGGCATCTTGTATATTTCGTCCAAAGCTTCATTCACTCCTTATGGTGGCTTCAAAGTCCTGAAATCATCACTTGTAACTCCGTTCTTGTTCCCCTTGAGCATGCCATCAACTCCATGCTTGTTCTTGCTCCAATGTTCATCCTTCTCCAAGCTAAGCCCTTCATTTGTAAGCAAAACAAATGTATCCAATTTAGGCAGCATCATATTCTCATGAACACTAGTGATGCGGAGCATCCCACGTTCATCCCCATGTACACTCCGACTACTCTCCAAACCCCAAGAGGACTTACGACGAGACCTCGAACATATGCCATTGGACACAAGGTGAACTCGCTCCTCTCCGAACCATCACTTTCTACATGTGAGATATGGCTACTACCTCCAACGTGTGTCCTATGCATGATCAGGTACTTGGAGGAAAGCCACGGAGCCACCACACCCAACGGACGAGCTAGCGAGGACGCCAAGTACAAGGATCAAGATGAAGAGCTGCTTCGGAAGCTACAGGATCCGGACGACCAGCCCAGCCCGGACGTCCGACCCTTGGAGGTCGCTATAGCCCCAGGAAGACAGGCTAGCAGAAGCTACAGCGGCCGGACGTCCGACCAGGACCGGACGTCCGACGACTCCCAGGCTCCGGACGACCGACCCCCTCCGGACGACTGTGCCAGTGACCACCGAACCGAATCTGCGGACATCCGAAGAACTCTGGACGTCCGGACCCTGGCTGCGTCCAGTTTCGGGCTGAGGCCCATGTACCCCTTCACTTCGCCCCCATTTGCACTAAGACTATAAATAGACGTCCTCCTCCTCCTAGTTAGGGTTAGCAAAGGATTAGCTCATGTTTGTGTGAGAGCTTTGCTCATCCACTTGGTTACCTTCTCCTCGGAGCTCAGGACCTCTTCGGAGAAGATCCCCCAAGCGGATTCAAGACCCCCTCTTGGGTGGCCCCCATCAAGACCTCCTCTCGGAGAAGAACCCGGTTACCTCTTGTATCGTCCTTTGTTGATCGTGAATCGTGTACCTCTCTTTGTGTTCATCAACCTAGCGCATGTGTAATCGAATCTTGTTGGTTTGAGTGATTCTCTTGTGTTTTCCCCTGTGATTTCCCTCGTGCTCTTCCGCTCATTCTTCGTGTTGCTCGTAGGAATCCTCTCCAAACGTGAAAGATCGTCCACATAGGGTTCCGCCCTACATCATCTTGGTATCATGAGCCACGTTGATCACGTTTTTGGAGCCCCTACCCCTCTTTTTCTAGCTTGATTTTGTTGATTTCATCCTAAATCCGAAAATCCCCACCAAAAATAGCCCCAAATTTTTTTTGTAATTTTTTGGTGTGATGAAGTTTTGTTGATTTTGATCCATGGATTTGCCTTGTTTCGAGTGGATCTAGCATTTCCTCAAGTTTCCCCATCTTTCATCCACAAAATCTCCTCAATTTTGACCCCAAAATCCCAAAATTCCGCCCAAAATCGCGTCCCGAAGCTCAAATCCCGCGTTGACCCCCGACCCCCGGACGTCCGACCTTTCCCGGACGACCGGAACCCCTAACCCGAACTGAATTTACGGATGTACGACCCGCCCGGACGTCCGACGACCGGACATCCGACATTTCCCGGACGTTCGTAACCTGTAGATATTGACTTCGGCTCATTTTTGTTTTGTCCGTAACTAATTCATCCGAACTCCGATTTTGACGTTCTTTAGCTCGTTTTGAAGCTCTTGACATCCCCCTTCCAACAAAAATACCACAAAAATCATTTGACTCCATAAATGTTTTGGAACTTTGGCATCTTTGCCTAGGGCTTCCACCACATCCTCTGCTACTCCACCACCGACTTCCGCAACATAACCAATTTTGTTCTTCATGGTTGTTTGAGAAGTTATTCGAGTCTCCTAAGGTGTTTCGGCTACTTAGGGACGGTTGCTTCTTCATCAACCACCATCATAACTTCCACATAACCTTGCCCACCATACACTTCCACTAACCCCAACTTAACCCAATTTTGTTTGTGTTGTGAGTTGTGTCTCCTAAGGTGTTTCGGCTACTTAGGGACCGTGCTTCCAACTCCGACACCGTGTATAGTCCACCATCTTACCCTCCACTTCCGCATTGCGTACACCAAAACCACCATTGCATTTCCGCAATCCCATTGAGCTTCTGCAACCACCACCGCATTCCCGCTACCACCATTTGACTTTTGTCCTTGAGATTTTGAGTTGTGGTTTTTCCGTTTCCTAAGGTGTTTCGGCTACTTAGGGATGAGTCTCCATCATCTTGGTATCTACATCAAGAACACCGCCACTCATCATCGCCGAGGACGGTAACCTCGACGACACCATTGTATATTCCCCTTGCAATTGCATCGATAACCTCTAGCCCATTTTGCGTTACTTGCCTATCGAGACTAGCCATTTGAGTATTGTCGGGCCACGCTACTTGTGCACATTAGTGGTCTACACCATCCATTGCATACATACCATATCATATTGGTATCATATCATCCATTGTGTCACAAGATTGTTCCCGCATATACACAATTGCTAACTTGGTTTGTGCATTGTGCAAAAGTGGCCATACAAAAAAACAAGCTTTTAAGCAAAAGAGAAAGAGCAAAGAGCTTGTAAGCAATAGCCATATCACCATACCACATTGCATATAAGATTGTCATATCCGATCATCTTGGATCATCTCGAGAAACACCGGGAACCATACATACATAGCATACTTGGGATAGAAAGTTTATCCATTTTGCATCTTATAGGTTGTGCACAAGTGTCGTATCCGCCTATTGAGCAATCGTGCTAGCGTCTCTCTTGAGTTGTGCAACACGAGCGTTTTGGTGGATTCCGCATTTTGAGTTCATTCCTCGGTTGCACGGCCCCATTTATCTATCCGTGTGTGCGTTTCTGATAGAGGCAAAGGTGTCCCGATGTTTCGATGAGATGGTGGCTATCGTTTCTGTGGGAGTCGACCTTGACGATCCGACTATGAACGTGCGAGACGTCGCGCCTTAGCAATCGCTAAACCAACTTCCGAGGGTTATTGACCACGCCGGAGCACGATCAACCTGACCACGAGGGCCTGTTTCCTGCGAGCAAACGAAGAACAAGCAAGAAACTGAGATTGCAATCTGGATATTGTGAATATAAGATGAAAGCTTTATTGATCAAGGTGGGGTTACGTGGCGCTTTGTCCGGTCGTTGAACACAAATGAAATGCACGCGAAGTTGCAGCTATGGCGAACTTTTAATCTAAACAAAACCCAAGGTCTAAACGGTGCCCTAAGGGCTGTATATATGGAGGAAGAGGGGGAATTTCGTGGCCCTTGGTGGAGGGTCCAAATCAACCCTAACTCTTGTTTCCCCACACATACGGACTCTAAAACAGCCTATACTTAAGTATTTCGAAATTACATGGGCCTGGCCCAATAATAAGGTGACGCAGCACCTAGAATAGCCTATGGACGAATATTATGAAGTGGCATCTTGTATATTTCGTCCAAGGCCTCATGCACTCATTAGGGTGGCTTCAAAGTCCTGGAATCATCACTTGTAACTCCGTTCTTGTTCTCCTTGCATGCCAACATCTCCATGCTTGAACTTGCTCCAAGGTTCATCTTTCTTGTCCATGGTAGGCCCTTCATTTGTAAGCAAAACAAATGTATCCAATTTAGGCAGCATCATATTCTCATGAACATTGGAATCGTTACCAAGAAACAAAAGTACCGATAATTCAATTGGCGTCTTGAGCTCTAGTAATTGGTCCAAGATGTATAGCAGCAGGGGGCTGTGGGTGTAACAATGGTATTGATGTCCTCATCATCCTCCCTTCTTGAAATGAAGTCGCCCTCGACGGAAGCTCATCTTCCTCACCCAAATAAGGCTTCAAATCTGCAATGTTAAAAGTGGGACTAACCCCAAAATCTGCAGGCAGCTCAAGTTTATATGCATTATCATTTATTTTCTCTAACACCTTAAATGGACCATCAGACGTGGCATTAGCTTTGATTTATGCAAATGAGGAAACCTATCCTTACGCAAATGTAACCAAACAAGATCTCCAGTGCAAAGACAACATGTTTTCTACCCTTATCTCCAACAAGTTTATATTTAGCATTCATACGCTCAATGTTTTCCTTAGTTAACTCATGCATTTTTAAAATCAATTCAGCACGCTCCTTAGCATCAAAATTAACCTTCTCCGAAGATGGAAGAGGCAACAAATCAATAGGTGCACGAGGTAGGAAGCCATACACAATTTCAAAAGGGCACATCTTAGTAGTAGAATGCAATGAACGATTATAAGCAAATTCAATATGAGGCAAGCATTCTTCCCACATTTTCTTATTATTCTTCAAAACAGCCCTAAGCATAGTAGACAATGTTCTATTGACTACTTCAGTTTGTCCATCGGTTTGGGGTGACAAGTAGTACTAAAAGCAGTTTAGTCCCCAACTTAGCCCATAAACATCTCCAAAAGTGGCTAAGAAATTTAGTATCACGATCTGAAACAATAGTATTTGGCACACCATGCAAGCGAATAATTTCACGAAAGAACAAATCAGCAACATTAACAAATCATCGCTTTTATGACATGGTATAAAGTGTGCCATTTTAGAGAATCTATCCACGACAACAAATATGCTATCCTCCCTTCTTTGTTCGAGGTAAACCTAAAACAAAGTCCATAGATATATCCTCCCAACGAACACTAGGCACAGGCAAAGGCATATATAAACCATGAGGATTGAGTCGTGACTTAGCTTTTTGACATGTAGTGCAGCGAGCAACAAAACGCTCAACATCCCGCCTCATCTTTGGCCAAAAGAAATGTGTAGCAAGTATATCCTCCGCCTTCTTGACGCCAAAGTGTCCCATTAATCCTCCTCCATCGCCTCCTGCAACAACAAAAGACGAAACAGAGCTAGCAGGAATGCATAGCTTGTTAGCACGGAACACAAAACCATCATTAATAACGAACTTGTTCCATGTTCTTCCTTCTTTACAATTCTGCATTACATCTTTAAAATCAGCATCATGCACATATTGATCTTTGATGGTCTCCAAACCAAATATTTTGAAGTCAAGTTGTGAAAGCATAGTATAGCGACGAGACAAAGCATCAAGAATAACATTTTCTTTACCCTTCTTGTGTTTAATGACATAAGGGAAAGTCTCAATGAATTCAACCCATTTAGCATGTCTACGATTCAGTTTAGCTTGACTTTTAATATGTTTGAAAGATTCATGATCGAATGTATAACAAATTCTTTGGGCCATAAATAATGTTGCCATGTCTCTAAAGTCCTAACAAGAGCATATAATTCTTTGTCATAAGTAGAATAGTTCAGACTAGGCCCACTCAATTTTTCGTAAAAGTATGCAACAGGTTTGCCATCTTGTAATAACACACCTCCTAATCCAATTCCACTAGCATCACATTCAAGCTCAAAAGTCTTATTAAAGTCGAAGTTGGAGTAAAGGAGCATGTGTCAACTTATCTTTCAATACCGTGAAAGCTTCTTCCTGTGCGGTACCCCAAACAAAAGGCACATCCTTCTTTGTAAGCTCATTGAGAGGTGCAGCAATGGTGCTAAAGTCTCTCACAAAACGCCTATAGAAACCAGCGAGTCCAAGAAAACTCCTCACTTGTGTGACCGTTTTGGGCTGCGGCCAACTCTCAATAGCTTCAATCTTGGCTTTATCAACTTCAATTCCCTATGGAGTAACAACATAGCCAAGAAAAGATACTCGGTCGGTGCAAAAGGTGCACTTCCCAAGGTTACCAAACAAACGTGCATCACGTAGAGCATTAAAAACAGCACGTAAATGTTCCAAATGTTCTTCCAAAGATTTTCTATAAATCAGTATATCATCAAAGTGAACTACCACAAATCGTCCAATGAAAGCACGTAAAACTTCGTTCATTAATCTCATGAAAGTACTAGGTGCATTAGTTAACCAAAAGGCATGACTAACCACTCATATAATCCAAACTTAGTTTTAAATGCTGTTTTCCATTCATCTCCCAATTTCATACGAATTTGATGGTATCCACTACGCAAATCAAATTTGGAGAATATTGTAGAGCCACATACGCGACGTACCATCCTTTTTAGGCACTAGTATAATAGGAACAGCACAAGGACTAAGAGATTCGCGTATATAACCTTTGTCGAGCAGCTCCTGTACTTGACGCATAATCTCCTTCGTCTCCTCTGGATTGGTACGGTATGGTGCGCGGTTGGGTAGCGATGCACCGAATTAAGTCAATTTGATGCTCAATCCCTCGAATAGGTGGTAATCCCGGTGGCACGCCTTGTTGGAAGACGTCGTGAACTCCTGCAAAATGTTAGTGACAGCAGGGGCAAAGAGGAAGGCACGTCCTCGAATGAAAATAATGCCTCTTTGCACACAAAAGCATAGCAAACAGATTTGCTAGAATCTAGCTCATCAATATCAGATTTGGTGGCAAATAAACATGCACTTTTCAGTTTAATTTCAGAAGCAACATTAGATGGTTTATTATTAGGCTTCTTTTGTTGCTCAAATTCTTTTGCCACAATCTGATTTTCACTCTTATTTTCTCCTGTTTTGCTTTATTAGCTCTATTAATATCATCTTTCAAAATGGAATCAGAGTCATAGGAAGCAAAGTAATATTTTTATCCTTGTGAACAAGAGTATACTGATTGTTTCTACCATGGTGTACAGAATTTTTATCAAATTGCCATGGTCTACCAAGTAATAAGGAACATGCTTGCATAGGTACCACATCACAATCAACATAATCAGCATATGTAGAGATACTAAAATACACACGAACAGTCGTGTTACCTTAACCTTGCCGCTGTTGTTGAACCATTGGATGTAGTAAGGATGTGGATGTGGTCTTGTGGTGAGAGAAAGCTTCCACCATATCCATGCTAGCCAAGTTGTTGCAGCTCCTCCATCTATGATGACGCTGAATAGAACGCTCCTTCACAACTCCTTTGTATGGAACAAGTTATGCCTCTGATTTTGCTCAGCTTGTGTAACCTGCACACTCAAAACACGTTGAGCAACTAAACATTCATACCTGTCAAGATTTTCAGCAGCCATGTATTGCGCCTCATGATCGAATCATCTCCACCGTGTTCTTCATGTGTAATAAGAGCCAAAGTCTCTTCATCATAGTCACTAGCGGACTCATACCCACCATCCTCGGTAGCAATCATCACACGCTGAGATTGGCATTCTCTCAAGAAAATGTCCTCTTCCCTTACAACGACGACAAATAATATCACTTGTGTGCCCTGTTGACGCCATGGAAGAAGAAGAGCTCTGTGTAGGCCCAGCAGGTGTGCTCTTGGCGAGATAGTGGTGGTTGTGCCTGCTTTCTTGTATCACGGTTGGAGGTGGCAGCCGGCGGAGGTGCCGTGTAGTAGAACGTGTGAAGTAGATGATGCACGTGGTGTCCATGATGAAGGTCGACCTGCAGAAAAGTTAGTTCGCGCCAACGCTGTCGATCCTGCACTTCACGCTCAGCTTTACAAGCAAGATGGAATAATCGAGCGATATTATTATAATCCTTGTAGTCTAGAATGGTCTGAATCTCTCTATTTAATCCACCTAGAAAACGTGCAAGCATAGCTTCATTCTCCTCAACAATACCACATCTAATCAAGCCAGTTTGTAATTCCCGATAATATTCTTCACCGAATTTTTCCTTGTCTTAAGCGCTGCAATTTTTGAAGTAATTCACGCTGATAATATGGTGGAACCCAACGAGTACGCATAGCA
Organism: Aegilops longissima; assembly: GCA_021605205.1. Taxonomy (NCBI): domain Eukaryota; kingdom Viridiplantae; phylum Streptophyta; class Magnoliopsida; order Poales; family Poaceae; genus Aegilops; species Aegilops longissima. The sequence goes on along the minus strand of JAHIAM010002515.1, from coordinate 26,326 downwards.
GTTTTCAAAGCAGCCCAAGTAGCTGGAACAGGATATAATCTACAATGTTCGACCACCAAACACATGCAAAGCTAGTGAAAGCACAAACAAAGAGCAGGAACACGTCTCTCCTCGGGATATTGTAAACATGTAAATTGTTGTTCAGTTTCTAACTCCCAAGTAAGATATATATCAGAACATATCTACCTTCAAATGGTGGAATATTCAATTTCAGTTTAGGGAGATGGTCATGATCTCGTACTGAAGGGGAGCCCAACATTGCCATTATTTGCATGTGGACGACCTGTGGTTGTGGTGCTGGTGGTGCTGGTGGTTGCACGTAGTTCGATGTTGATCAACCTCTTCCTCGTAATCTCTCACATAATCATCCTCCCCACCGCAGCAGCAGGAGCCACGTAAGTATCAACAGCAGCACCAGCAGCTTGGCGGTGAAGAGGGACACGGAAGCTCGGCGGAGGTCTGTTTCATGATGTGGAGGTAGTCCGTGTTGTTGTAGTAGAGGTGCGTTAGGTGCAGCCAGGTGGTGGTGGTGGTAGACGCTTGAGCAATTCATTAAACTTGTTATCGAGCTTTGTTTCAACGCCTTCTCAATGCCATCTATCTTCTCCATGGCCTCTTCAAATCTATTTAGCACATCGTCCACCTGCCCACTCATCATTTGTTGAAACTTATCATGTAGCGCTTTGTTTGTCATGTTCTCCCGTCGGTCCTCGTCGGCTTGTGATCCTGCCATGGTTAGCAGCAATAGAAACACACAAGAATATGATTCGACAGACTACTAGGAAGTGGTGGTGGTGGTGTGGTGGACGATCACAAATCCGTCAGCAAATCTCAAATTCTTACCAGTTCTTACCCAGCAGAAGCGTTGATCGGCAACCGATGTAGTCAAAACTCTCAAAGCTTGGATAGAGTGATTACCAGGAGAGTCAAACGCACGATGTAGATGTATGTGGAGCTGGAAGGCTTATAATATGGTAGCAAAAAAAGGTTAGCAATAATCAATTCAGAGATGCAAAGTTGAATAAACGCCAACGACGGTCTTGTGGTTGGTCCTAGGCTAGACCGTGCTAGAGACGCGAGCCTAGAACACTAACAAAATCACGGCGCTGCACGGAAACAACGGAAAAGCACACTCTGGAAAAAAAAAATCGCTTTTTTTTTCTTTTTTTGCGCTGCTTTTTTTTTGCGCTGCTCTTTTTTTTTTGCGAAAAATCACTATAATGGCGAGTGTCTCAAAACTCTTCTGAGGTCAAACTGACAGGATGGGCACGAAATTTTTTTGACCAAAAATTTTTTTTTTCGACTGCCCGGACCCAAAAACTGGAAACGGGTCAAAAAAAATTTCTATAACAGCGACTGTCTCAATACGCTTAGAAACACTTAAAAATAGGATAGCCAGAAAATTTTTCGACAAGTGCGTTTTCGGAAAATTTTGGGCCTAAACGGAGGGTGGTTTCCGAAACCTACTCCGGCAGGGAAAACACAAATCGGAAACTAGATGGATCTCGAAAACAACCCTAATATGCAAGGAACTCGGTCGATATATGGTGGTGGTATATGGCAGCGGTGGTGGTAGCGGTGGTAGTATATGGATATGGATCGGTGGTGGTATACGGACACGGATTGGTGGTGGTCTATGGATACGGATTCGGAGCGGTGGTGGTAGGTGGCAGGGGCGATGATGATGGTGCGGTGGCGGCGTGACAACTTATGACCAGAACTCGAAACTCTAAAAGACTAGACGCTAAGACCAGCAACTAGACACGACGATGCAACCGCAAATTCAACAAAGCAAAACCCTAAAAAGATTATGCAAAGGCTCAGATTGGTTCGGATATGATGAACTAACCCTAATTTTTTTTTGTGGCTTTTTCGTGGACTTTAGGTATGAAGAATAGACTCGATCTAATCTACGAAAAACTGTAAAATCTCACCGAGCAACCTGAAAATCTGATACCACTTGATAGAGGCAAAGGTGTCCCGATGTTTCGATGAGATGGTGGCTATCGTTTCTGTGGGAGTCGACCTTGACGATCCGACTACGAACGTTGTGAGACGTCGCGCCTTTAGCAATCGCTAAACCAACTTCCGAGGGTTATTGACCACGCCGAGCACGATCAACTCGACCACGAGGGCCTGCTTTCCTGCGAGCAAACGAAGAACAAGCAAGAAACTGAGATTGCAATCTGGATATTGCGAATATAAGATGAAAGCTTTATTGATCAAGGTGGGGTTCTGTGGCGCTTTGTCCGGTCGTTGAACACAAACGGCACGCGAAGTTGCAGCTATGGCGAACTTTTAATCTAAACAAAACCCAAGGTCTAAACGGTGCCCTAAGGGCTGTATATATGGAGGAAGAGGGGAATTTCGTGGCCCTTGGTGGAGGGGTCCAAATCAACCCTAACTCTTGTTTCCCCACACATACGGACTCTAAAACAGCCTATACTTAAGTATTTCGAAATTACATGGGCCTGGCCCAATAATAAGGTGACGCAGCACCTAGAATAGCCTATGGACGAATATTATGAAGTGGCATCTTGTATATTTCGTCCAAGGCCTCATGCACTCATTAGGGTGGCTTCAAAGTCCTGGAATCATCACTTGTAACTCCGTTCTTGTTCCCCTTGCGCATGCCAACATCTCCATGCATGAACTTGCTCCAAGGTTCATCTTTCTTGTCCATGGTAGGCCCTTCATTTGTAAGCAAAACAAATGTATCCAATTTAGGCAGCATCATATTCTCATGAACATTGGAATCGTTACCAAGAAAAGAAAGTACCTGATAATTCAATTGGCGTGCGCGAGCTCTAGTAATTGGTCCAGTATGTATAGCAGCAGGGGCTGTGGGTGTAACAATGGTATTGATGTCCTCATCAGTTTCTGTGTACCTTTCATTGCTATTGGTCTACTTGTTTCGCTTGCAAATTTGTGAATCTCTTTCAACATTATTGACTCTTGCTAACATTTTACATCAAATTTTTGTGCCACTATCCTCACCGAGCTCCACCATAAGCCTTATTTGTGTAGGTGTGAGAAACCGACAAGAATTGGTACCAATTGTGCTATTTCCTTGTTACACATTTGAGTGATCATTGATCCATCTTCAACATCGGTCAAGGGACATTTGGTCTAGTTCTTCTCTTTCTCCCAGTCATATTTGCTCGAGTCTTGTGATGGATAGGCAAGGCATTTCCTCTCCGGTCTACGACAACGACGACGGCGTGAACAACTACATCACCAAAGCGTCAATCTTCGATCTACAACGACAAATGCAAGGCGCACAATCAAGATTGCGAGAGCGCATCGAGAACATCTCCATCGACATTCGTCACTCCGATGCAAGGAAAAGGGACTACATCGACAAGAAGCTCTCCGCACATAAAGAGGAGCAAGATGCAAGGATGGAGGAGATTAGAGCCTTGATCAAGTCTTCTTCCCCTTCGTCATGTTCAAGGCGGCGACGTTCAAGCCACAAGTCTTCGGAGCGCCCAAGCGATGTAAGCGCAAGTCGTCCACGTGCACATCTCCTTGGCGACCACCATCACGTTCGTGATCTACATCATCATGAAGGGCAAGTCACCTGCAAGCATCATGTGCACGACGACGACGAACGACGTCTACTACGAGCTCAAGCACGACAACAACATCATCATCTTGAAGATGCTCCACAAGCGCAAATGCACAAGTCCCAACAAGCCCTACTTCACGCCAACTACAAGCTTCATGAGCAAAAGAGAAGACCATGAGACGAGTACCATCACGACGGAGCTACGGCTACACCAACCACTTCGGCATCTTCGCCAAGTGCTATCAAGGCATCTTCGCCTTTGGACGTACGGCATCTTCGCCTACTTCCCGTGAGTTCGCCTACATCAACATCTTCAACAACAAGGCAACCACCTACGAGCGAGGGCGACACTTCCATCTTCGGAAGCCCCTCAAGGAAGATGGCCGAGCATGGGACATTCCCTTCGGTCATGGAGACGAGCTACGAAGTGCCAAATAATATGGGCCTCATACAAGACGGCGACAAGAAGGTTGAGCATGGGACTATCCCTTCAACCAAGGCGGCGATAGGAGTTGAACATGGAGACATTTGCACCAACATCTCCCCGACACCCACATATCATGAGATGACCCAATTGCCATGTGAGGAGAGCCACCAACCCATGAGTGAGATGAGTGACTCCGCCCTATATGACATTGAGTGCATTTCCTATGAGAGGATGAGTGTGACCACCACTAGTCCCACACTTGAGAGCATACCACACATCCTATGTGAGGTTGAGCGTCATTTGAGTGACTCCACCAACCATACGAGTGAGAGCATCATATTGGGAGTGAGTGAGCCACAACACTTAGTAAGTGAGGTAGTTGAGACGGCATGTGAGGCCACTATGATTTCTAACGACTTAATCTCTACTCCTAGTGTGTTTTCTTCTTTGGTGCTAGGTCGCCTACATGACAACATGCCTACCCTCGATGAGTCCATCCCTCTAATGGGAAAACCGATGGCCATGGTGGACGATGATGCACCCCCCAGATGGTTCCATCAAGATGAAGATGACAACGATTGGATCTTCGACACCTCACCTACAACACATGAGCGATGTGATGCGGAGCATCCCTCACTCATCCCCATGGACGCACCTACATCTTCCTCAACACCACGTGGACCCATGACTCGAGCTCGAGCTAAAGCTATTGAAGATAAGGTGAACTCGCTCTTCGTAATCATGAGACATGGCTACTACCTCATTCGGAAACTCTATGTGTAATCAGGTACTTGGGAACGAGCCAAGGAACGGCTACTTGCAAGAGCCAAGACGACGAGGACCCCAAGCGTGATGGAGAAGAAAAGCTGCTGAAGTTATAGGCGTCGGACGACCGACCAAGTCCGGACGTCCGACGACTCCCAGGCCACGGACGACCGACGCCCTCCGAACGTCCGGCAGCTAGGCACCCGAATGGAAATTCACGGAAGACCGAAGCCACCGGACGACCGGACGACCCGTACCAGAGCCGAATATACGGACGTCCGATAATCCACGGACGTCCGGGCCTTCCCGAAAACCCGGACGACCGGCCCTCTCCGGACGACCGACGCACCCGAGTCCGAGCCGAATCTACGGACATCCGAGCTCTGCCGGACGTCCGGACGTCCGACGCCTTCCGGACGTCCGGCCCCTGAGTGATCGCGCCCGCAGGCTGGAGCCCATGTACCCCTTCACTTCGCCCCCATTTGCACTAAGACTATAAATAGACCTCCTCCTCCTCCTAGTTAGGGTTAGCATTGGTATAGCTCATATTTTGTGTGAGAGCCTTGCTCATCCACTTGGTTACTTCTCCTCGGAGCTCAGGACCTCTTCGGAGAAGATCCCCCAAGCGGATTCAAGACCCCTTCAAGGGAAGACAATCAAGACCTCATCACGGAGAAGAACGGCTACTCGTGTATCTTTCCTTTGTTGATTTTGGAACTTGTGCTACCTTATGTGTCCGGTGATCTAGCCCTTGTGTGATTGAGACTTGTCGGTTTAGTGTTTCTCTTGTGCGTTTTTCCTTGTGTTCTCCCACTCGTTCGTCGTGTTCTCCCCGTAGGATGCCTTCCAAACGTGAAAGATCTCCGACTAGGGCTCCGCCCTACATCATCTTGGTATCATGAGCCACGTTGATCACGTTTTTGGAGCCCCTGCCCCGTGTTTTCTAGCTTGATTTTGTTGTTTTTGTCCTAAATCCGAAAATATCCCACCAAAAATAGCCCCAAATTTTTTTTGTGATTTGTTGGTGAGTTGAGATTTTGTTGGATTTGGTCCATGGATTTGAGTTGCTACGTGTGGATCTAGCTTTTCCCATCCTCCCCACCCCTTTCCATACATCAATCCGCTCAATTTTGACCTCCCATCTTCTTCCACCTCAAAATCGCCCCGACCCAACCTACGTTGACCCCGACCACCGGACGTCCAACCTTTCCGGACGACCGAAACCCTTGTCCCGATTCAAATTTATGGACGACCGGACCCTGCAGGACATCCGACGGCCGGACGACCGGAAAAACCGGACATCCGTGAAACCCTGACGAAACTGAAATTCTTCAGTTTAACCACCACCACCACCCCACCTTCCACCACATCTTCCGCAACCACATACACCACCATCCTCCCCAATACATCCTATGACGATTTTGCCACATTTTGGTCCTTGAGATTTTGAGTTATGGTTCCCGTGTCCTATTGTGTTTCTGCTATCTAGGTACGGTTGGACATCATCATCACCACGGCTCATCTTCGCAAGGGTCTCATCATCGCCAAGGATGGTAACATCGTCGACATCTTTGTCATACCTTGCAATTGCATTGATACCCACATGGCCATCCACCCAAGCTTTTAAGCAAAGAGGAAAGATAAGCAAAGAGCTTATGAGCAAGAACCATAGCATCATATTACATTAAGATTGTCATATTGGATCATCTTGGATCATAGCACCGAAATACCATACATATAGCATACGTGGGATAGAGATAGTTGCATTTTTGCCTAATAGGTTGTGCATAAGTACCGTATCCGCCTATTGTGCAATCGTGCTAGCGTCTCTCTAGTATTGTGCAACAAGAGCATTTTCGTGGATTCCACATTTTAGCTCACTTTTGGTTTGCACAATCCCACTTATCTATTTGCGTGTGTGTTTCCGTGTACCATTATTTGCTTGGTCTACTTGTTGCATTTGCAAATTTGTGAAACTTTTCCAACATTATTGACGCTCACTTACAATTGCATCAAATTTTGTGCCACCATCCTTACCAAGCTCCACCATAAGATTTTATTTGTGTAGGTGTGAGAACCGACAAGGATTGGTACCAATAGTGCTATTTCATTATCCGCATTTGAGTGAACTTGATTCATCATCAACATCGGTCAAAGGTACATTGGTATAAGTTCTTCTCCTTCTACCACTCACATATTCTTGCTTGGAATGATGGATAGGCCAAGTACCTCTACCAACCCACTCTTCCTCGAGCAAGACGACGAAATGTCATCATACATCACCAAGAGCCACCTCTTTGGTGCACAACGAGCGTTGCACCAAGAACAACAAGCAATGAGCGACCGCATCGACAACCTCGCCACCGACTTGCGACTCTCCGAGCAACGTACAAGAGACTACTTCGACAACAAGTTCGACGCTCACAAGCAAGAGAATAATGCAAGAATGGACGAGATCCGCGCCTTGATGAGGAACCGGCATCATTCCACTTCTTCATCCTCAAGACGGAGCCGCTCGAGTCGACACTTCGACGACACCTTCTATGACTCAAGTACACCATCATCGAACACTCTTCAACGAGCCGCGCGTCAAGACCGTCATGCATCTCGCAACCCGCTACATGAGAAGCATTCACTAGAGAAAGTCGATGAGCAAGTCCCTCGTCCTCAATCAAACCAAGCCGCTTTTGCCCAAGCTCAATAACGACAACGACTACAGCACCAAGAGGAAGAACGAGCGCGTCTACACCAAGAAGAACAAGACGCCGAGGCGCAACGTCTTCAACGACAACAACGTGAAGCGCAAGCTCTTGAGGCGCAACGTGCCCTTCAAGAATCAAGTCGAGCCATCGCCAACCGCAATCGTGAACGGCGAAATCAAGAGGATGCCCTTCGAGAAGAAATCCAAGAGAGGAACAACCAACCCCATGTACAACGTCAAGTTCCTCAAGCTCCTCCACAAGCTCGTCAAGCTCCACCTCAACCTCAAGTTCAACAAGAGCAAGTTGATCATGGTCTTCCCCCACGCCAAGAGCAACATGAAGACGATTGCAATCCACGTCAAGGGCGTCATCATCACCATCACCAACAACACAATGAAGAGCAACGCTATGGAAAGCTCAAATTCACCATGCCCAAGTTCAATGGAAGCAATGACCCCGAAGAGTACCTCTCATGGGCATTGAAGGTCGACAAAATCTTTCGTTTGCACAACTATGAGGAAGAGAAGAAGATCGCTATGGCATCACTTGAGTTCCAAGACTATGTGCTCATATGGTGGGAACAAATCCTTGAGATGCGACAAGCAAGAGGTGAACCTCCAATCACCACTTGGGCTCAAATGAAAGATGTCATGAGAGCATGTTTTGTGCCAACCTACTACAACCGCGAACTCTTCAAGAAACTCCAACTCTGATGCGGAGCAACCCTCACTCATCCCCACGGACGTGCCTACATCTCCCTCAACACCACCGGGACCCATGACAAGAGCCCGAGCCAAGGCTATTGAAGATAAGGTGAACTCGCTCCTCTCCGAACTTCTTATTTCCACCCATGAGACATGGCTACTACCTCATTCAGAAACTCTATGTGTAATCAGATACGTGGAGGCGAACCAAGGATCTACTACTTGCAAGAGCCAAGACGGCGAGGACCCCAAGTATGTCGAAGAGGAAGAAGGATGCAATGAAGCTACAGGAGACACGGACGTCCGACCCCTTCCGGACGTCCGACGATTCCCAGGACACGGACGTCCGACGCCCTCCGGACGTCCGAACTTCGTCACCGAATCAAACTCTGCGGACGGCCGAGCTGACCGGACGTCCGGACGACCATCACCCGAACCGGAACTACGGACGACCGACAGCCTCCGGACGTCCGGACCCTCCTGAAGCCCCGGACGACCGGCCCGCTACGGACGACCGACACACCTACGGCAGAGAAGAATAGACGGACGTCCGAACGCGTCCGGACGACCGGACCCTCCCGAGCCTCCGGACGTCCGACGCCTTCCGGACGTCCGACGCCTGATGCGGGCTGAAGCCCATGTACCCCTTCGTTTTGACTTCCATTTGCACTAAGACTATAAATAGGACCCTTCCATCTCCTAGTTAGGGTTAGCTTTGGATTTGCTCATATTTCGGTGTGAGAGCCTTTGCTCATCCACTTGGCCACTTCTCCTTCGAGATCAGGACCTCTGGGAGAAGATCCCCAAGCGGATTCAAGACCCCCTCCTAGGGTGGACCCCTCAAGACCTCCTCGCGGAGAAGAACGGCTACCCTTGTATCCTTACCTTTGTTGTCCTTGAATCTTGTGCCACTCTATGTATTCGATAATCTAGCACTTGTGTAATTGGTTTCTTGTCGGTTGAGTGACCTCTCCCTCGTTTTCCCCGTGTTTTCCCTCGTGTTCTTCCGCTCGTTCTTCGTGTTCCTCGTAGGGATTCTCTCCAAGCGTGAAAGATCGTCCACATAGGGTTCCGCCCTACATCATCTATGGTATCATGAGCCACGTTCATCACGTTTTTGGAGCCCCTACATCGTGTCTTCTAGCTTGATTTTGTTGTTTTTGTCCTAATTCCGAAAATTCCCCACAAAAATAGCCCCAAAATTTTTTGTGATTTGTTAGTGTGATGAGATTTTGTTGGATTTGGTCCATGGATTTGTGTTGCTACATGTGGATCTAGCTCTCCCCACCCTCACCACCCTTTTCCATCTTCCAAACCCCTCGATTCGACCTCACAATCATCTTCTTCCCCGGAAATTTTGCAGTTCCTCTCGCCGAGCCCGATTTTCGCCCAGGCTCCGGACATCCGGACAAGGCCGGACGTCCGGCGCCGGACATCGACCGTAAGTTCACGGACGTCCGTAAAACCCATCCTTCCAAACTGAATTTATTCAGTTCAGATAATACCACCACCCATATTTCTCCACATCTTCCAAACCCGTATACACCACCAATCTTCCACGATTCCTCCGATGACGATTTTGACACATTTTGGTCTTTGAGAATTTGAGTTGTGGCTTCCGTATCCTTTTGTGTTTGGCTATCTAGAGTGCGGTTCAACATCATCATCACCACGGCTCATCTACATCGACTCATCATCGCCAAGGGCGGTAACCGGACGACATCTTTGTCATACCTTGCAATTGCATTGATAACCCACATTGCCTCATTTTTGCGTAAACTTACCCATCGAGACTAGCCTTTGAGTATTGCCGCAACAGCGTGACTTGTGCACATTTAGTGATCATACTCCATAGCATACATACCATACCAAAGTGGTGCATATCTTAGCATCAACTTGTGTGTCACAAAGTTGTCATCGCATACACAATTGCTATCTTGGTTCGTGAAGTTTTGCATGAGAAAAGAGCTCAAAGAGAAAGAGCCAATCAAGCTTTTAAGCAAAGAGAAAGATAAGCAAAGAGCTTATGAGCAAGAACCATAGCATCATCAAACATTAAGATTGTCATACTTGATCATCTTGGATCAACACATCGACACACCATACATATAGCATACTTGGGATAGAAGTCGTTGCATTTTTTCTTAGTAGGTTGTGCACAAGTTAAGTATCCGCCTATTGTGCAATCGTGCTAGCGTCTCTCTAGTGTTGTGCAACAAGAGCATCTTGGTGAATTCCACATTTTGGCTCATCCTTGGTTGCATAACCCCATATTATCTATTTAGCGTGTGTTTCCGTGTACCATATTTTGCTATTGGTCTACTTGTTGCATTTGCAAATTTGTGAATCATTTCCAACTTTATTGAGTCTCACTTACAATTGCATCAAATTTTGTGCCACCATCCTAACCGAGCTCCACCATAAGCTTTTATTTGTGTAGGTGTGAGAACCGACAAGAATCGGTACCAAGAGTGCTATTTCATTGTCCGCATTTGAGTGAACTTGATTCATTTTCAACATCGGTCAAAGGTACATTGGTATAAGTTCTTTTCCGTTCTACCACTCACATCTTGCTTGGAATGATGGATAGGCCAAGTTCTTCTACCAACCCACTCTTCATCGAGCAAGGCGACGACATGTCCTCATCGTCACCAAAGCCACCTCTTTGGTGCTGTGAGCGTTGCACCAAGAACAACAAGCAATGGCGACCGCGCCGACAACCTCGCCACCGACTTGCGACTCTCGAGCAGCGTACAAGAGACTACTTCGACAACAAGTTCGAGGCTCACAAGCAAGAGAATGATGCAAGAATGGGCGAGATCCGCAAGTTGATGAGAAACCGGCATCATTCCACTTCTTCATCATCAAGGCGGAGCCACTCGAGTCGACACTCCGGCGACACCTTCTATGACTCAAGTACACCGTCATCGAACACTCTTGACGAGCCGCAGCGCCAAGACCGTCATGCATCTACGCAACCCGCTACATGACAAGCACTCACAAGAGCAAGTTGATGATCAAGTTCCTCGTCCTCAATCAAACCAAGAGGCTTTTGCTCAAGCTCAAGAACGACAACGTCTTAAATAGCCAACAAGAGGAAGAAAAGCACGTCGTCACCAAGGCGAACAAGGCGCCAATGCTCAACGTCTTCAACAACAACAACGTGAAGCGCAAGCTCTTGAGGCATAGCGTGCCCTTCAAGAATCAAGTAGAGCCGTCGCCAACCGCAATCGCGAGCAGGCGCAATCAAGAGGAAGCCCTTGAGAAGAAATCCAAGAAAGGAACTACCAACCTCATGTACAACGTCAAGTTCCTCAAGCTCCTCCACAAGCTCGTCAAGCTCCACCTCAACCTCAAATTCAACAAGAGCAAGTTGATCATGGTCTTCCTCCGCGCCAAGAGCAACATGAAGGCGAGTACATTCCACGTCAAGGGCGTCATCATCAACATCGCCAACAACACAATGAAGAACAACGCTTCTGACAAGCTAAAATTCACCATGCCCAAGTTCAATGGAAGCAATGACCCCGAAGACTACCTCTCATGGGCATTGAAGGTTGACAAAATCTTCCGTTTGCACAACTACGATGAAGCGAAGAAAATCGCTATGGCATCACTTGAGTTCCAAGATTATGTGCTCATATGGTGGGAACAAATCATTGAGCGACGACAAGCAAGAGGTGAACCTCCAATCACCACTTGGGCTCAAATGAAGGATGTCATGCGAGCACGTTTTGTGCCAACATACTACAACCGCGACCTCTTCAAGAAACTCCAACTACTCAAGCAAGGAACAAAGAGCGTTGAAGAATACTACAAGGAGATGGAGATAGCCATGATTCGAGCCAATGTCAAGGAAGATGATGAGCAAACTATGGCACGTTTCTTGAATGGACTCAATCATCCCATCAAGAAGATCGCCGACTTCCAACCATACTCATCCCTCATTGAGCTCGTGCATCAAGCTACAAAGGCGGGCGCCAAGTGCAAGATGACTTCAAATGCATGAAGTACTCATCCAAGACCTCGGCTTCTCCAACAACCAAGCTTCAACGACTCCTCCAACATCTACATCGACCAAGCTTTCTTCAAGAAAGCGACGACAAGTCAAGTTACAAGAAGACTTCGACAAGTTCAAGTCGTCCTCCTCCTACTACAAGCAACCTCAAGCCGCGTGCTTCATCCTCTACTCCGACCGATGAGACCATCAAGACAAGCTCCTTCAAGTGTTTCACTTGCGGCGGCCGAGCCACAAGTCATCTGAATGCACCAACAAGCGCACCATGATCCTCAACGACGATGGCACATATGACTCCATGAGTGAAGAGGAGATGGAAGCCCTTGAGCAAGTGGCCATGCACCGGCAAGTGAATGAAGATGAAGATGATCAAGTCTTTTGTGATGAGGATTGAGCCCGCTCTCGTTGTCTCCAAAGTCTTGACTCTTCAACATCAACAAGAAGAAGACCAGCGATGCCACATCTTCCACACAAAAGCCGGCATCAATGGGCGGTCCATCAAGGTCATCATCGATGGAGGTAGTTGCCACAACTTGGCAAGTGAAGAACTATGCTCCAAGCTACAATTGGTCAAGAGGAAGCACCCACACCTTACAAGGTTCAATGGCTAAGTGACTCGGCACTATCTGAGTCGAGCATCGGTCCAAGTCTCCTTCAAAATTGGTGCTTATGAAGACACTTTGGAATGTGATGTGGTCCCAATGACCGTTTGCCACCTACTTCTTGGTCGACCATGGCAATTCGACCGTGGTGTCATCCACAATGGGCGCACCAATCACTATAGCTTCAAGATGAAGGGAAAGAATATGTGCTCGACCTATGTCTCCTAGTCATGTGATAGCCGACAAACAAGCCACCCATCATAGAGAAAAGAGTGAAAAGTGATCCACCAAAAAGTGAGTGAGAGCCACAAGCCAAATTTGAGCGACTCTTAGCCTAGAGAAAAACCTCATTCTATTTGCCACCAAAAGTGAGATGAGAGAAGTGTGTGAGAACCCATCTACCGTGATGCACTTTGTCCTTGTGTGCAAGGATGGAGAACCAAAACTAACACCATTCACGAGCTACCTTTGGTGTTTCAATCTCTTTTGCAGGAATTCCAAGATGTTTTCCCGATGAGCTACCTCGGGTCTACCTCCTCTTGAGGCATTGAGCATCGAATCGACCTCATCCCGGGCGCCTCTACCAAACAAAGCTCCATACCGAGTCAATCCGGAAGAAACCAAGGAGATTCAGCGGCAAGTACAACAACTCATCGACAACGGTCATGTGCGTGAAAGCCTAAGCCCTTGTGCCGTTCCGTTATTCTTGTGCCTAAGCCCGATGGAAGTTTCCGCTTGTGTTCGATTGTAGACCTATCAATGCTATTACCGTTCGATATAGGCATCCCATTCCTCGCTTAGATGACATGCTTGATGAACTTAGTGGAGCCAACTTTTCTCAAAATTGATCTTAAAAGTGGCTATTATCAAATCCGCATACAAGAGGGTGATGAATGGAAAACTGCTTTCAAAACCAAATTTGGTTTATATGAGTGGTTAGTGATGCCTATGGGTCTTCGGAAGCTCCGGTACTTTTGTGCGTCTTATGCATCATGTGCTTCGTCCTTACATTGGAGTCTTTGTTGTGGTTTACTTTGACGATATTCTTGTGTTTAGCAAAACCATGAAAGAGCACATCAATCATGTAAAATCTGTGTTGCAAACTCTTACAAAGAAAGCCTTTATGCAAACTTGAAAAATGCACATTTGGAGTTGACAAAGTGGTTTTCTTGGGTTTTGTTGTTTCCTCAAAGGGTGTCCATGTTGATGAATCTAAAATTGAAGCAATCAAAACTTGGCTAACCCACCAATTTGCAACAAGTCGAAGTTTTCTTGGTCTTGCGGGTTTCTATCATCGCTTTGTGAAAGATTTTAGCACAATTGCCGCTCCTTTGCATGCTTTGAGCAAGAAGAATACTCCCTTTGTTTGGGGAACTTTGCAATCAACCGCTTTTGATAAGCTCAAGTCTTTGCTTACTCATGCTCCGATTCTTGCTTTGCCCAATTTTGACAAAACTTTTGAGGTTCATTGTGATGCAAGTGGTACGGAATTGGCGGAGTTTTGATGCAAGAAAAACGAGCCATTGCTTATTTTAGTGAAAAACTCTCCGGTGCTCAACAATTATCCCATCTATGATAAAGAATTGTATGCTTTAGTCGTGTGCTCCATGTTTGGGAACATTACCTTAGACCTCATGAGTTTGTCATCCATACCGATCATGAAGCGCTTAAGTACCTCAAAGGTCAAACTAAATTGAACAAGCGTCATGCCAAATGGAGTGAATTCATTGAATCTTTTCCTTATGTGATCAAGTACATTAAGGGTAAAGAAAATGTAGTTGCCGACGCAGCTTTCACGCATATGCATGCTTGTCACTCAACTTGAGTTGAATGTTATTGGTTTTGAGCATATAAAAGACTTGTATGAGCATGATCCATCTTTTGCTTCTCCTTATGCTAAGTGTTTGGCGCATCGTCTTGGGAACAATATTACATCAAGGATGGTTATCTTATGAGAGCTAACAAACTTTGCATTCCGAGTCTTCTCTTCGTTTGCTCCTTTTGCAAGAGGCTCATGGAGGCGGACTCATGGGACACTTTGGATGCGACAAGACATTATACGCTCTCCAACAACTACTTTTGGCCCAAGATGTTCATGACGTCTCACGCTTCACCAACCGATGCTATACATGTCATAAAGCTAAGTCTAAAGCTCAATCTCATGGTCTTTACATGCCTCTTCCTATTCCATATCAACCATGGGAAGACATTAGTATGGATTTTGTACTTGGTTTGCCTAGGACTCAAAATGGCAAGGATTCCGTGTTTGTTGTTGTGGATAGATTTTCTAAGATGGCACATTTCATTCCTTGCAACAAGATAGCGATGCTTCACATGTTGCAAATCTCTTTTGTAGGAAATCTTGCGACTCCATGGCGTACCAAAGACAATCGTCTCCGATCGTGACGTCAAGTTCTTGAGTTACTTTTGGAAGACCCTATGTGCCAAGCTCGGAATCAAGCTCTTGTTCTCCTCGGCATACCATCCTCAAACCGGCGGCCAAGCGGAGGTGACGAACCGCACACTATCCACTCTACTTCGTGTCTTGATCAAGAAGAACATCAAGGAGTGGGAAGCATGTCTACCCATCGCCGAAATCGCCTACAATCGTGCAAGACATTCAACTACCGGCAAGTCCCCTTGAGGTCGTCTCGGTTTCAACCCGTTGTCCCCATTGGACATTCTACCACTTCCTCTCCAAGAGCGCACCAACATGGATGCAAGTGAGCGAGCAAGCTACATCAAGAAGATGCACGAAGATACAAGGCACACAATTGGCGCCAAGTACAACGCCAAGCAAACAAGCTCAACGCCAACAAGCAACCCATCGTCTTCAACATTGGCGATCAAGTGTGGCTACACCTTCGCATGGACCGCTTCCCCAAAGAACATAAGTCAAACTTCTCCCTCGAGCCGATGGCCCTTTCAAAGTGCTCTCGCGCTACTAGCGACAACGCTTACAACGACATACCTCGCGACAAGTACAGCGTGGCGACATCTTCAACGATAGAGGCATAGGTGTCCGTCTTTCGATGAGATGTGGTTTTCGCTTTGGAGGAAGTCGACTTTGACGATCCGACTACGAACGATGCGAGGACGTCGGCGCCTTAGCAATCGCTAAACCAACTCCGAGAGGTTATTGACCACGCGAACACGATCAACGACCACGAGGGCTGTTTCCTGCGAGCAAGCGAAGAACAAGCAAGAAACTGAGATTGCAATCTGGATATTGCGAATATAAGATGAAAGCTTTATTGATCAAGGTGGGGTTACTGTGGCGCCTTTATGCAGTCGTTGAACACAAGCGAAACAGCGAAGTTGCAGCTATGGCGAACTTTTAATCTAAACAAAACCCAAGGTCTAAGCGGTGCCCTAAGGGCTGTATATATGGAGGAAGAGGGGGAATTTCGTGGCCCTTGGTGGAGGGTCGAAATCAACCCTAACTCTTGTTTCCCCACATACGGACTCTAAAACAGCCTATACTTAAGTATTTCGAAATTACATGGGCTGGCCCAATAATAAGGTGACGCAGCACCTAGAATAGCCTCGGGACGAATTTATGAAGTGGCATCTTGTATATTTCGTCCAAGGCTTCATGCACTCATTATGGTGGCTTCAAAGTCCTGAAATCATCACTTGTAACTCCGTTCTTGTTCCCCTTAGCATGGCATTATCTCCATGCTTGTTCTTGCTCAATGTCCATCCTTCTCCAAGCTAGGGCCTTCATTTGTAAGCAAAACAAATGTATCCAATTTAAGCAGCATCATATTCTCATGAACATTAGAATCATTACCAAGAAACGAAAGTACGATAATTTAATTGGCGTCTTGTGAGCTCTAGTAATTGGTCCGATATATATAGCGATAGGGGCTGTGGGTGTAACAATGGTATTGATGTCCTCATCATCCTCCCTTCTTGAAATGAAGTCGTCCTCGTGAGCTCATATTCCTCACCCAAATAAGGCTTCAAATCTGCAATGTTAAAAGTGGGACTAACCCCAAAATCTGCGGGCAGCTCAAGTTTATATGCATTATCATTTATTTTCTCTAACACCTTAAATGGACCATCAGCACGTGGCATTAGCTTTGATTTGCGCAAATTAGGAAACCTATCCTTACATAAATGTAACCAAACAAGATCTCCGGTGCAAAGACAACATGTTTTCTACCCTTATCTCCAACAAGTTTATATTTAGCATTCATCGCTCAATGTTTTCCTTAGTTAACTCATGCATTTTAAAATCAATTCAGCACGTTCTTTAGCATCAAAATTAACCTTCTCCGAAGATGGAAGAGGCAACAAATCAATAGGTGCACGAGGTAGGAAGCCATACACAATTTCAAAGGGCACATCTTAGTAGTAGAATGCAATGAGCGATTATAAGCAAATTCAATATGAGGCAAGCATTCTTCCCACATTTTCTTATTATTCTTCAAAACAGCCCTAAGCATAGTAGACAATGTTCTATTGACTACTTCAGTTTATCCATCGGTTTGGGGGTGACAAGTAGTACTAAAAAGCAGTTTAGTCCCCAACTTAGCCCATAAACATCTCCAAAAGTGGCTAAGAAATTTAGTATCACGATCTGAAACAATAGTATTTGGCACACCATGCAAGCGAATAATTTCACGAAAGAACAAATCAGCAACATTAACAGCATCATCGCTTTTATGACATGGTATAAAGTGTGCCATTTTAGAATCTATCCACGACAACAAATATGCTATCCCTCCCCTTCTTTGTTAGAGGTAAACCTAAAACAAAGTCCATAGATATATCCTCCCAAGGAACACTAGGCACAGGCAAAGGCATATATAAACCATGAGGATTGAGTCGTGACTTAGCTTTTTGACATGTAGTGCAGCGAGCAACAAAGCGCTCAACATCCGTCTCATCTTTGGCCAAAAGAAATGTGTAGCAAGTATATCCTCCGTCTTCTTCACGCCAAAGTGTCCCATTAATCCTCCTCCATCGCCTCCTGCAACAACAAAAGGCGAACAGAGCTAGCGAGGAATGCATAGCTTGTTAGCACGGAACACAAAACCATCATTAATAACGAACTTGTTCCATGTTCTTCCTTCTTTACAATTCTGCATTACATCTTTAAAATCAGCATCATGCACATATTGATCTTTGATGGTCTCCAAACCAAATATTTTGAAGTCAAGTTGTGAAAGCATAGTATATCGACGAGACAAAGCATCAGCAATAACATTTTCTTTACCCTTCTTGTGTTTAATGACATAAGGAAAGTCTCAATGAATTCAACCCATTTAGCATGTCTACGATTCAGTTTAGCTTGACTTTTAATATGTTTCAAAGATTCATGATCAGAATGTATAACAAATTCTTTGGGCCATAAATAATGTTGCCATGTCTCTAAAGTCCGAACAAGAGCATATAATTCTTTGTCATAAGTAGAATAGTTCAGACTAGGCCCACTCAATTTTTCAGAAAAGTATGCAACAGGTTTGCCATCTTGTAATAACACACCTCTAATCCAATTCCACTAGCATCACATTCAAGCTCAAAAGTCTTATTAAAGTCGGGAAGTTGGAGTAAAGGGCATGTGTCAACTTATCTTTCAATACCGTGAAGGCTTCTTCACATGCGGTACCCCAAACAAAAGGCACATCCTTCTTTGTAAGCTCATTGAGAGGTGCAGCAATGGTGCTAAAGTCTCTCACAAAACGCCTATAGAAACCAGCGAGTCCAAGAAAACTCCTCACTTGTGTGACCGTTTTGGGCTGCGGCCAACTCTCAATAGCTTCAATCTTGGCTTTATCAACTTCAATTCCTGTGGAGTAACAACATAGCCAAGAAAAGATACTCGAATTCGGTGCAAAGGTGCACTTCCCAAGGTTACCAAACAAGCGTGCATCACGTAGAGCATTAAAAACAACACGTAAATGTTCCAAATGTTCTTCCAAAGATTTGCTATAAATCAGTATATCATCAAAGTAAACTACCACAAATCGTCCAATGAAAGCACGTAAAACTTAGTTCATTAATCTCATGAAAGTACTAGGTGCATTAGTTAACCCAAAAGGCATGACTAACCACTCATATAATCCAAACTTAGTTTTAAATGCTGTTTTCCATTCATCTCCCAATTTCATACGAATTTGATGGTATCCACTCATAAATCAACTTTGGAGAATATTGTAGAGCCACTCAATTCATCAAGCATATCATCTAGCCTAGGAATAGGATGGCGATAACGAATAGTAATATTATTAATGCCTCTACAATCAACACACATCTGTGACGTACCATCCTTTTTAGGCACTAGTATAATAGGAACAGCACAAGGACTAAGAGATTCGCGTATATAACCTTTGTCGAGCAGCTCACATGTACTTGACGCATAATCTCCTTCGTCTCCTCTGGATTGATGCGGTATGGTGCGCGGTTGGGTAGCGATGCACGGAATTAAGTCAATTTGATGCTCAATCCCTCGAATAGGTGGTAATCCGGTGGCACGTCTTGTGGGAAGGCGTCGGTGAACTCTGCAAAATGTTAGTGACAGCGAGGGGCAAAGAGGAAAACACGTCCTCGAATGAAAATAATGCCTCTTTGCACACAAAAGCATAGCAAACAGATTTGCTAGAATCTAGCTCATCAATATCAGATTTGGTGGCAAATAAACATGCACTTTTCAGTTTAATTTCAGAAGCAACATTAGATGGTTTATTATTAGGCTTCATTTGTTGCTCAAATTCTTTTGCCACAATCTGATTTTCACTCTTATTTTCTCTCTGTTTTGCTTTATTAGCTCTATTAATATCATCTTTCAAAATGGAATCGAGAGTCATAGGAAGCAAAGTAATATTTTTATCCTTGTGAACAAGAGTATCTGATTGTTTCTACCATGGTGTACAAAATTTTATCAAATTGCCATGGTCTACCAAGTAATAAGGAACATGCTTGCATAGGTACCACATCACAATCAACATAATCAGCATATGTAGAGATACTAAAATGCACACGAGCAGTGCGTGTTACCTTAACCTTGCATTGTTGTTGAACCATTGGATGTAGTAAGGATGTGGATGTGGTCTTGTGGTGAGAAAAGCTTCTCCACCATATCCATGCTAGCCAAGTTGTTGCAGCTCCCTCCATCTATGATGGCCTTGAATAGAGCGTTCCTTCACAACTCCTTTGTATGGAACAAGTTATGCCTCTGATTTTGCTCAGCTTGTGTAACCTGCACACTCAAAACACGTTGAGCAACTAAACATTCATACCTGTCGGCATCTTGACAGCCATGTATTGCGTCTCAAGATCAGAATCATCTCCACCGTGTTCTTCATGTGTAATAAGAGCCAAAGTCTCTTCATCATAGTCACTAGCGGACTCATACCCACCATCCTCGGTAGCAATCATCACACGCTGAGATTGGCATTCTCTCATAAAATGTCCTCTTCCCTTACAACGACGACAAATAATATCACTTGTGTGCCTGTTGGCGCCATGGAAGAAGAAGAGCTCTGTGTAGGCCCAGCGGTGTACTCTTGGCGATAGTGGTGGTTGTGCACCTTTCTTGTATCACGGTTGGAGGTGGCAGCCGATGGAGGTGCGGTGTAGTAGAGCGTGTGGAAGTAGATGATGCACGTGGTGTCCATGATGAAGGTCGACCTGCGAGAAAAGTTAGTCGCGCCAAGGCACATCGATCCTGCACTTCACGTTCAGCTTTACAAGCAAGATGGAATAATCGGTGATATTATTATAATCCTTGTAGTCTAGAATGGTCTGAATCTCTCTATTTAATCCACCCGAAAAGCGTGCAAGCATAGCTTCATTCTCCTCAACAATACCACATCTAATCAAGCCAGTTTGTAATTCTGATAATATTCTTCTACGAATTTTTCCTTGTCTTAAGCGCTGCAATTTTGAAGTAATTCACGTTGATAATATGGTGGAACCAGCGAGTACGCATAGCAGTTTTCAAAGCAGCCCAAGTAGCTGGAACAGGATATAATCTACAATGTTCAGACCACCAAACACATGCAAAGCTAGTGAAAGCACAAACAGCGGCGAGAACACGTCTCTCCTCGGGATATTGTAAACATGTAAATCGTTGTTCAGTTTCTAACTCCCAAGTAAGATATATATCAGGAACATATCTACCCTCAAATGGTGGAATATTCAATTTCAGTTTAGGGAGATGGTCATGATCTCGTACTGAAGGGGAGCGAACATTGCCATTATTTGCATGTGGGCGACACGGTGGTTGTGGTGCTGGTGGTTGCGTGTAGTTCGATGTTGATCAACCTCATCCTCGTAAGCTCTCACATAATCATCCTCCCCGCCGCAGCAGCAGGAGCCACGAAGTATCAACAGCAGCACCGGCTTGGCGGTGAAGAGGGACACGGGAAGCTCGGCGGAGGGCTGTTTAGCGATGTGGAGGTAGTCCGTTGTTGTAGTAGAGGTGCGTTAGGTGCAGCCGGTGGTGGTGGTGGTAGGCAGCGAGCAATTCATTAAACTTGTTATCGAGCTTTGTTTGACGCCTTCTCAATGCCATCTATCTTCTCCATGGCCTCTTCAAATCTATTTAGCACATCGTCCACCTGCCCACTCATCATTTGTTGAAACTTATCATGTAGCGCTTTGTTTGTCATGTTCTCCCGGTCGGTCTAAATCGACTTGTGATCCTGCCATGGTTAGCAGCAATAGAAACACACAAGAATATGATTGACAGACTACTAGGAAGTGGTGGTGGTGGTGTGGTGGGCGATCACAAATCCGTCAAGCAAATCTCAAATTCTTACCAGTTCTTACCCAGCGACGGTGATCGGCAACCGATGTAGTCAAAACTCTCAAAGCTTGGATAGAAGCGATTACGGGGAGAGTCAAGCATACGATGTAGATGTATGTGGAGCTGGGAAGGCTTATAATATGGTAGCAAAAAGGTTAGCAATAATCAATTCGAGAGATGCAAAGTTGAATAAGCGCTCAACAGCGTCTTGTCTTTGGTCCTAGGCTGAACCGTGCTAGAGGCGAGCCTAGAACACTAACAAAATCACGGCGCTGCACGCGAAACAACGGAAAAGCACACTCTGGAATTTTTTTTTTCTTTTTTTTTTTTTTTTTTTTTTTTTTTTTTTTTCTGCTGCTTTTTTTTTTTTTCGAAAAATCACTATAATGGCGAGTGTCTCAAAACTCTTCCAGTCAAACCGACGGGATGGGCACGAAATTTTTTCGACCAAATTTTTTTTTTTTTGCCGGACCCAAAAACTGAAGCAGGTCAAAAAACTTTCTATAATGGCGATGTCTCAATCCACTTAGAAACACCTAAAAATAGGATAGCGAAAAATTTTTTTCGACAAGTGCGTTTTGGAAAATTTTGGGCCTAAGCGGAGGTGGTTTCAGACTCTTTTTTTTTTTTTTTTTTTTTTTTCGAACCTACTCGGCAAGGAAACACGAATCGGAAACTAGATGGATCTCGAAAACAAACCTAATATGAGAAGAACTTCGGATTGGTGGTGGATATATGGTGGTGGTGGTGGTATATGGCGGCGGTGGTGGTATATGGATACGGGGGTGGTGGTATATGGATCACGGATTGAGGCGGTGGCGGATAAGCAATGGTGGTAGATGGCAAGGCGATGATGATGGTGCGGCGGCGGCGTGACAACTTATGACCGAACTTCGAAACTCTAAAGACTAGACTCTAAGACCAGCAACTTGACACGATGATGCAACATAAATTCAACAAAGCAAAACCCTAAAAAGATTATGCAAAGGCTCAGATTGGTTGGGATATGATGAACTAACCCTAATTTTTTTTGTGGCTTTTTCGTGGACTTTAGGTATGAAGAACAGACTCGATCTAATCTCGAAAAACTGTAAAATCTCACCGAGCAACCTGAAAATCTGATACCACTTGATAGAGGCAAAGGTGTCCGTCTTTCGATGAGATGTGGTTTTCGCTTTGGAGGAAGTCGACTTTGGCGATCCGACTACGAGCGTCTGCGAGGCGTCGCGCCTTAGCAATCGCTAAACCAACTCCGAGGGTTATTGACCACGCGAACACGATCAACGACCACGAGGGCTGTTTCCTGCGAGCAAGCGAAGAACAAGCAAGAAACTGAGATTGCAATCTGGATATTGCGAATATAAGATGAAAGCTTTATTGATCAAGGTGGGGTTACTGTGGCGCCTTTATGCAGTCGTTGAACACAAGCGAAATGCAGCGAAGTTGCAGCTATGGCGAACTTTTAATCTAAACAAAACCCAAGGTCTAAGCGGTGCCCTAAGGGCTGTATATATGGAGGAAGAGGGGGGAATTTCGTGGCCCTTGGTGGAGGGTCCGAATCAACCCTAACTCTTGTTTCCCCACACATACGGACTCTAAAACAGCCTATACTTAAGTATTTCGAAATTACATGGGCTGGCCCAATAATAAGGTGACGCAGCACCTAGAATAGCCTCGGGACGACATTTATGAAGTAGCATCTTGTATATTTCGTCCAAGGCTTCATGCACTCATTATGGTGGCTTCAAAGTCCTGGAATCATCACTTGTAACTCCGTTCTTGTTCCCCTTAGCATGCCATTATCTCCATGCTTGTTCTTGCTCAATGTCCATCCTTCTCCAAGCTAGGGCCTTCATTTGTAAGCAAAACAAATGTATCCAATTTAAGCAGCATCATATTCTCATGAACATTAGAATCATTACCAAAACGAAGTACTGAAAGTACGTCGATAATTTAATTGGCGTCTGTGGGTGTAACAATGGGATTGATGTCTCTAGTAATTCGTCCGCGACAAGTATACATCTAGCGTAGGGACCTGTGGGTGTAACAATGGTATTGATGATGCGAGCAACCTCACTCATCCCCGATCAAGAGCCCGAGCCAAGGCTATTGAAGATAAGGTGAACTCGCTCCTCTCCGATCTCCCCCATCATGGCTACACACCCATGACAAGAGCCCGAGCCAAGGCTATCTACTGAACTTGCAACTTCTTATTTCCACCCAGAGACATGGCTACTACCTCATTCAAACTCTATGTCGAACATGAGGCGAAGAAGGATCTACTACTTGCAAGAGCCAAGGCGGCGAGGACCCCAAGTATGTCGAAGAGGAAGAAGGATGCGTGAAGCTACAGGACCGGACGTCCCCTTCCGGACGTCCGACGATTCCCAGAGACACGGACGTCCGACGCCCCGGACGTCCGGAACTTCGTCACCGAATCAAACTCTGCAGACGACGGGCTGACCGGACGTCCGGGCGACCATCACCCGAGCCGGAACTACGGACGACCGACAGCCTCCGGACGTCCGGACCCTCCCGAAGCCCCGGACGACCGGCCCGCTACGGACGACCGACACACCTACGGCAGAGAAGAATAGGCGGACGTCCGACGCACCCGGACGATCGACCCTCCGAGCCTCCGGACGTCAAGCGCCTTCCGGACGTCCGACGCTGATCGGGCTGAAGCCCATGTACCCCTTCGTTTTGACTTCCATTTGCACTAAGACTATAAATAGGACCCTTCCATCTCCTAGTTAGGGTTAGCTTTGGATTTGCTCATATTTCGGTGTGAGAGCCTTTGCTCATCCACTTGGCCACTTCTCCTTGAGATCAGGACCTCTGGAGAAAGATCCCCAAGCGGATTCAAGACCCCTCCTAGGGTGGACCCCTCAAGACCTCCTCGCGGAGAAGAACGACTACCCTTGTATCCTTACCTTTGTTGTCCTTGAATCTTGTGCCACTCTATGTATTCGATAATCTAGCACTTGTGTAATTGGTTTCTTGTCGGTTGAGTGACCTCTCCCTCGTTTTCCCCGTGTTTTCCCTCGTGTTCTTCCGCTCGTTCTTCGTGTTCCTCGTAGGGATTCTCTCCAAGCGTGAAAGATCGTCCACATAGGGTTCCGCCCTACATCAAACTCCTCAAGCAAGGAACAAAGAGTGTTGAAGAATACTACAAGGAAATGGAGATAGCCATGATTCGAGCCAATGTGAAGGAAGATGATGAGCAAACTATGGCACGTCTCTTGAATGGACTCAATCATCCCATCAAGAAGATCGCCGACTTCCAACCATACTCCACCCTCATTGAGCTCGTGCATCAAGCCACAAAGGCGGAATGTCAAGTGCAAGATGACTTCAAGTACGCCAAGTACTCGTCCAAGACCTACGGCTTCTCCAACAACCAACCTTTAACAACTCCTCCAACATCTACATCAACCAAACCTTCTCCAAGCAATGACGACAAGTCAAGTTACAAGAAGACTTCGACAAGTTCAAGCCATCCTCCTCCTACTACAAGCAACTTCAAGCCGCATGCTTTGTCATCTACTCCGACCGATGAGACCATCAAGACAAGCTCCTTCAAGTGTTTCACTTGCGGCGGCCGAGGCCACATGTCCTACGAATGCACCAACAAGCGCACCATGATCCTCAACGACGACGGCACCTATGACTCAATGAGTGATGAGGATATGGAAGCTCTTGAGCAAGTGGCCATACACTGGCGAGTGAACGAAGATGAAGATGACCAAGTCTTTTGTGATGAGGATTCGAGCCCCGCTCTCGTTGTCTCCAAGGTCTTGACTCTTCAACATCAACAAGAAGACGACCAAAGATGCCACATCTTCCACACAAAGGCCGGCATCAACGGAAGGTCCGTCAAGGTCATCATCGATGGAGGTAGTTGTCACAACTTGGCAAGTGAAGAACTATGCTCCAAGCTTCAATTGGTCAAGAGGAAGCACCCGAATCCCTACAAGGTTCAATGGCTAAGTGACTCCGGCACTATACGAGTTGAACATACGGTCCAAGTCTCCTTCAAAATTGGTGCATATGAGGACACTTTGGAATGTGATGTGGTCCCAATGACGGATTGCCACCTCCTTCTTGGTCGACCATGGCAATTCGACCGTGGTGTCTTCCACAACGGGCGCACCAATCAATATAGCTTCAAGATGAAAGGGAAGGAATATGTGCTACGACCTATGTCTCCTAGTCAAGTGATAGCCGACAAGCAAGCCACCCATCATAGAGACAAGAGTGAGAAAGTGATCCACCAAAAAGTGAGTGAGAGCCACAAGCCAAACTTGAGCGCCTCTTCGCCTAGAGAGAAAAACCTCATACTATTTGCCACCAAAAGTGAGATGAGAGAAGTGTGTGAGAACCCATCTAGTGTGATGCACTTTTGTCCTTGTGTGCAAGGATGGAGAGCCAACAACTAACACCTCGCATGAGCTACCTTTAGTGTTTAAATCTCTTTTGCAGGAATTCCAAGATGTTTTCCCCGATGAGCTACCTCTGGGTCTACCTCTTCTTCGAGGCATTGAGCATCGAATCGACCTCATCCCCGGAGCACCTCTCCCAAACAAAGCTCCATACAGAGTCAACCCCGAAGAAACCAAGGAGATTCAACGGCAAGTACAACAACTCATCGACAACAGTCATGTACGTGAAAGCCTAAGCCCGTCTGCCGTTCCCGTTATACTTGTGCCTAAGCCCGATGGAAGTTTCCGCTTGTGTTCCGATTGTGGACCTATAAATGCTATTACCGTTCGCTATAGGCAT